>PVIW01017589.1:0-13662 GCA_004026585.1 Noctilio leporinus
ACTAAAAATGGAACTGCCTTTTGATCCAGCCATTCCACTACTTGGACTATACCCAAAGAATCCTGAAACACCAATTCATAAGAACCTATGCACACCTATGTTCATAGCAGCACTATTTACAATAGCCAAGTGCTGGAAACAGCCTAAGTGCCCATCAGTGGATGATTGGATCAAAAAACTTTGGTACATTTACACAATGAAATTCTATATAGCAGAAAGAAAGAAGGAACTTGTACCCTTTGCAACAACTTGGATGGAACTGGAGGGTATTATGCTTAGTGAAATAAGCCAGTCAGTGAAGGGCAAATACCATATGATTTCACCCATTACAGGACAATAATGAGCAAAACTAACAACAAGCAGAACAGAACCAAATATATGAATACAATGAATAGGTCTTCATTGGTCAGGGGGAAAGGTGTTGGGGGGAGGGGGGAGGCAGAGGCAAGAAAAGGGAGCAGCTTAGACAAGAACCTAATATAAAAGAATCTTGGACATGGACAACAGGTGGGATTGACTTTGGGGGGAAGGGGTGCTTGGTGAGGGGGACAGACGGGAGTAAAAAGGGAATGGATGTAATACAACAACAATAAAATTTAAAAAAATAAATAAAAAAGGAAAACAGAAGAACTCTTAATTAAATGATTGAAATATAGAGGTGGCATGGTACAGTGGAAATTCAGAACTGGGGTCAGAATTTGACTGCATTTATGAGCTAATGGCACTTTGGACAATTCAGTTATGATTATAATTTTCAATGTCATTGTTTCAAGAAAATTTTTTTATTTTTAAATTACAATGTAATTTCAATATTATTTTGTATTGGTTTTATATGCTTTACAAAGTGTTTGTCCCAATATTTCTAGTACACACCTGATATAATAATTATTAAAATATCATACTACTATTTAAAAAAAAACAAAAAAGATAAAAATGTATATGGAAAGCCAAAATCCTTGTAAAACTCCTTTAGAATTGTATTTAAAGGAAGTCCTAGTCCACTACTGAGCAGGCTCAGATTTTGGGTTGAATGAAGCTTCAGTTTGTTCTCAGAGCAAACTCCTCTCTAGGGAGAAACAGCACTGGGAACAGCCTACTTGAATGCTTCTTACACCTCCCCTCCAAATGCATGCACAACACCTCCAACGTAAAGCTCACCTCTTGCTCAAGAATAGGGTTTGAGACAACCCTTCAAGAATGTGTTCAAAGAGTAAGAAGCCAGTTCTGTGGGCTTCAGATAGAAATATACCAATTAGTCATTTTCCAATGCCATCTGTAGGTGCCAAAAATAATTTTCCTTCTGCAGCCTTATTCCAGCATCAGTAGAGCTC
Source organism: Noctilio leporinus (assembly GCA_004026585.1). Classification (NCBI taxonomy): domain Eukaryota; kingdom Metazoa; phylum Chordata; class Mammalia; order Chiroptera; family Noctilionidae; genus Noctilio; species Noctilio leporinus. Next base: position 1,332 of record PVIW01017589.1, read on the forward strand.
ACATTTTGCAGATTATAGTGACTCCAAGGAGTACAAATGCTGTGATATGTTCTATAATTCTAACTTTTACTTCACACTGATCCCCTCTTCTCATTCCATTAATGACATCATTCGTCAATTTTACTTATTCTGATCTATTTTCCGTTAAACACTCTATGTAATGAAAATGTATGCCCCCTTTTTCTCTTAGAAGGACTTTTAGAATATTGAAAATTTTGTAATGATGTTTTAACATTCATTTTATCATAGTATATACCCCAAGGATTATGGAAGATTCATTGTATATATAGGGGGTTAACAAATATTGTATTTGTAATAACATTGTAAATTAGTTTATCTTTGTTTTATTTAATTCCCATGTTTTTTAGTTAGTATAGAAATGTTTAAGGTTTGACTTATTTATGACATCTTTGCAACAGTGTTCCTAGATCTTTTATTATATTTCTTGCTAAATCAGATAAAGCAGATGTAATTGCCATCAACACTGTAAATATTAAGCTAGATTTTCAACAACATTGACAAAAATGATCTTAACCAAGTTTTTACACAAACCACAACTTAGTTATATTTTATAGTTGTTTCTGAGACACCTTTAATTAATTCTATTAATTAAAACTCATTCTGACCTGTGAGCTCTACTGCTTAGGAAATACTCAGATTTTTATCTCATTTATGCAGTTATGACTAAATTTGTGCTGCCAACAAACCATTATGCTTCTCCAGGTAACTTTTATTATTCCACAATACATTTGGGCTATCCTCTGTTTTGCTACAATGTATCATGGGATGGCAGCTGCTTTAAAGAGACCTTCAATAAAGTATGCTATACTCCCAGTGTACTGTCTTTAGGAGTTTGGTTTGCTGGTTGTTGGATACTCTGGATCCTTTCCAGTTAAAAATGGGCAGCATTTTCAACTCATTTCAATTCTTCTGGCTCCAGTTTGGGAAATAGACATTATTTTTGTCAACTTGTTTAGAGACTAAATGTAGGATAGTTTTGCTGAAACTCCCTACAGTGATGGAACGTCAGTTGAGCATATTCACCCTATGATATGATGATGTTAAATCAAATAAGAAATGACACTATGTTTTATTGGCATTGTAACCAGTGTAATTGTGTCTTGGCATGTGGTTTTCTCTATGTATACTAGAGGTTATAAAAAATAAAAATTTGAATGAAGCAAGAGCAACTGAGCTAGGTAATAAAAGTAGTGTTTTGTTAACTTATTAACTCTAGAATGCTCATAAAAATGTTACATTCTTTTGATTAGGAAATATTTGTTCGGAACTTACGTGCACCAGGAACTGGGAATTTGAAAACCAAAGAAATAAGGACTCTGTCATCAAAGAATTCTCAATCTAATCATATTCTATTAACTGCTTCTCATTTCCAGACATTGTTATCTCATCTTCAGATAATTGTATTTGAGATGAGACTAGTAAATTTGAGATAAATCATTTACTGGCTACTTTATAATTAGTGGTTGGATTGATAATACCCATTCTGAGAATTGTGGGCAATATTTGGTTTAGGTGGAAGTCTAAAAACACAGTTGTTACTGGCCCATAGGTATTTTATTTGCCATCCACAGTGGTTTTTTTGTTTGTTTGTTTTTGGTTTGTTTGTTTGTTCATCTGGAAATATCTTTATTCACCATTCCTTTTACTAAAAAATCAAATTTCTGAAGTTTGGGGGACATTTTTCTTTCACTGCCTTTTTTTGGAAATCCAACCCATACACATGTGTTAGGCCTTATAAATTTTCTCACCCATCACACTCCCAGCTCTTGTATCTGTGGAAAGTCTCTTAACTTGCTGCCTATCTGTCCTCACCTTTGGAAACATGCTTGCAAGGACTAGCAAAAGAATAAGGCCTTGAAAAGACTTTTCTTAACATTCTTCTTCTGCATCAATCCCAGTAGTTTGTCCCCTTGTGCTTGTAAAAGACCTGTGTATCTCAGAGAACCTCTCTTCTGTTTCACCCTAGCCTTCATTGTACTACTTTCATGTACTTGGTAAAGATAAACAGTGAGATGGGTGCAGACTTGTTCTATGGCTGGAGCTGTTTGGAAGTTTAATCAGTAACCCCAACCCACATATAGTTATTAAGATTTGTGAAAAGCTTGGCTGGCTTCTTACTGTTATCTGTGGCAGATACTTTCTTTTTTTGCTGCTTTTATCAGGGATGAAAAGAGTCATGTATGTCTTTTGTCCTAGGAAGGGCACATCACCTCATTTAGGTTTCTTGTAGTTTTCAACTCCCCAATGGATGTGGTTGTGTGTGCTTTTTAAGAAAAACCTGTTATTTTATAGATTAACCTTCTTATTCTTGTTGTTAGTATAGGAAGAGTGTCTTGTGAATTCTAAACTCTAACCACAGGCTGAAATCCTCTACAGTGTCCAAATATTTAGATTAGTTACCAACACTAAAAATGTTAAGAGACTTATATTAAAATCCCATTTCTGGCTTCTCTTGAAAAATTAGAAGTTCTGATATTAGTGGGCCTTAATTTTCTCGCATCCATAGTTGGAGCTGTGTAATAGTTGTTCATTCACATGAAGGAGATATGGTATGTATCTTTTTCTTTATAGCAGAATGTTTCATAGTGTTATCTGATGCTTAGGCAGGTAAGAAGCAGAAAGACAGACTAGAAATACTTCATTTGGGGTCCTATACCATTTTTAGTTAGGCCATTTCACAAGCTCTTAGTGGAGTTGCTCAATGTGACAACATTCCTCTTAGATCCTTTTCAAGTACGATGCACTCCTAAGTCCTTCTTGAGGGTGCATTTGTGTCAAGGTCTATTTAGGAAGAAAAACTGTGCTTCTCAGGGTAATTACTTTTCATTGAGCAAAAAGATATGTTGAAATTTTATTTTCTCAAAACTTAGATTTTTTGACACCTTAAAAAAACCTTTTCTTTAAAAGAATGTGTATATGGTTAAGTGTGTTTCTTTTAGTTTTTTAATAGATTTTACTGACTTTGCTATTACAGCTGTCCCAATTTTTCCACTTTTATCCTCCTCCACCAGTACCCTCATTCCCTCCAGGAATGCCCCACTTAGTTCATGTCCATGTGGCATGCATATAAGTTCTTTGGCTTCTCCATTTCCTTTATTCTTCTCAACATCCCCCTGTCTATTCTGTAACCACCGGTGTGTACTTCTCTTTTTTCTTTTACATCCAGACAATTCACCATTTAATTACTGACTTCTAACTGTCAGCCTCTCAAGTCATATTAATACAAAGTTTTCTTTTTATTATTTCAAAATGCTTATGTTAATTGTTTGAAGAATTACTTTTTAAGTAATATCACTTGCAATATTACTAAACACATGCATAAATACATTTACATACATATTTTTACAAATGTTTAAAGTACATAGTGGATTTTGATGAGTTAATACAAAAAATTTTAAATATGTCAATAGCTTATATAATTATTACATGTTAAATGATAATATTTTAGATGTTTGTAGTAAATTAAACATTTCTTTCTTTTAAACTTACTTTACTCTCGAATGCTATTTTTGTGAAATATATCATGGAAATTGTATATTGCAGAACTCACTTTTGTGGAAGTTGTCCTAGAGACAATGCCAAACGCCAATGTAAAAAATGAATTTGCTTTCTGAGTCAGATTCCACCCCCTCCATTAATACAACTCAACCTTATTTTAAGCTACTGGAACTACAACTTATTCTGTTTGGAGTTGGAGTTTTCCATCTTAGATAATAGATTGATTTATTTTCTGGGGGGCTGTGCATAGGTCTTACTTCTTTTTGTTTCTTTTCTTTTTATTTTTTTTTAAAGATTTTATTTCATTATTTTTAGAAAGAGGGGAAGGGAGAGAGGCAGAGAGGGAGAGAAACATCAATGTATGGTTACGTTTCACCTGCCTCCAGCCACAGACCTGACTGGAGACCTGGCTTGCAACCTGGCTATGTGCCCTGGCTGGGGAATTGAACCTGCGACCTTTGGGTTCGCAGGCCAGCACCTTATCTGCTAACAGCCAGGGCCAAGGTCTGTCTTCTTTTAATACCCTCTGTTTCTCCTTTATATGTTTTACAAGTTGAAGCCTTCAGAAATAATGGCACTTGCAGTGCTCAGCTGGTCCCTACGGAGTATAAATTATAATATCTACTAATTTGAGGTAAAAAAATGCTAGAATTTAAATAATTTTGTAGATAGTATTATAGCTATTTTTTGAACTTATGGTTGACCTCCTATGTGTTACTAAACTAACCACTGAACTATTTAAGGGTCTGTTGAGGTCTGTTAAGGGTTTGTTGAGGTAGAGATTAGATATATTCACATTTAAATAATGAAATTTACTATAGCATTAATACCTTTTCCCAAGCATCCCCACATTAGGGGCCTTCATTGCTAGAAATGTACATTCCACTATCTACTTAAAAACACTTACATCTAATTCAAATGCTAATATGAGAATATATATTACCTATGTACATGAATCATATAGTTTAGTAGTTGGTAACCTCCATCCCAAACTGGTCTTCAATCTCAGCATCTTTCTGACCTGAAGGTTGGCTGATTTCTCAACACACCAACTACCAGTTGGTTGATATTTAAAACATAAATTGCGAGATGAATCCAAGAAGTATAAACAAACAAGAGTCACCTAAAATGGGGAGACAAAGAAATAAACCCTCAGCAAATGGAAAGGAGGAATCCCCAGGAAGGGAGCAGAATGAAATAGAGGCAAGCACACTCTCAGACATGGAATTCAAAATAATGATGATAAAGAAGCTCAATGAGCTCAGCCAGCTCAAAGAAAACTACAAACAACTCCAGGGGAACTACAAAGAACTCCAGAAAAGCTACATAGAATTTACTGAGAACTACACCAACATTAAAAAGAAACCATCAATAAAAGCCAGGAGGAAATGAAGAATATAATTTCTAAATTGAAGAACACAGTAGAAGGAATCAAAAGCAGGCTAGAGAAAGCAGAGGGTCAGATCATCTAGTTGGAGGTCAATGTAGAAAACAATTCCCAGGCAGTGCAACAAAATGAAAAAAGCTGAAAAAGAATGAAGAGGTTTTCAGAGAGCTGTAGAACATGAAATGTAATAACCTCTGTATCATAGGGATACCAGAAGGAGAAGAAGAGGAGCAAGGGATAGAAAACCTCTTTGAAAAAGTAATGACAGAAAACTTCCCTAACTTGAGGAGAGAAATTGTCATGCAAGCTCAGGAAGCGCAGAGGGTCCCAATGAACATGAAACCAAACAGGCCCACTCCAAGACACATCATCATGAAAATGGCAAATTTCAAAGACAAGGAGAGAATCCTAAAAGCAACAAGAGAGAAACAGCTAATGATATACAAGGGGACTCCGATATGTTTATCAGCTGATTTCTCAATAGAAACACAACAAGCCAGAAGGGGATAGCAAAAAATATTTCAAGCAATGAAAAACAAAGGCCTGCAACCAAGAATATTATACCCAACAAGGCTGTACATTCAAAATGAAAGGTGAAATAAGGAGTTTTCCTGACAAAATAAGTCTAAAAGAATACATCTATACCAAACCAGCATTGCAAGAGACGCTAAAGAGTCTGCTTTAAGAAGATGAACAGAGAGACAGACAGGAACACAGGTACAAAGGGAAAAATAGATAATGAATAAGTACCTATCAATAATAACCTTAAAGGTAAATGGATTAAATGCACCAATTAAAAGACATAGGGTAGCCGAATGGATAAGAACCAACTTTAACTTAATGAATACTTTAAAATGATCTTGTTATAAATAGATTTTACTAAATAAGGTATAATTTTGTATATTACTTGTATCTGCATTACTGTAGGTTAAGTTTTCTTAGATTGGAATCATTTCACAATATGGGAAAATCATGTTACTTGCAATAATGCAGAAAAATCTAATGCAATTAAAGAAGAAGAAAAAAGTAAGAAAATGTGGATGTATATTACATAGAAGACACGCTATCTTATTCACTGTTACAAAATATGTGCTTATTTGTGGGTGTGTAATATATAGATTTTGTTGGCAATTTATGTTTTAAAAAGCAGCCAATTGGTCATTGGTGTGATGTGAAATCAGTCAATCTTTAGATTAGAAGAGATGCTGAGAATGAAGGCCAACTTGAACAGAAGTTGCAAACTACTCAACTATATGATTCGAGTACATAGGCAATATATATTCTCATATTAGCATATAAACTAGATGAGATTCCTTTCAAATAGATAGTGGAAATATACATTTCTAGTTATGAAAGCTCCCAAACTGGGGATGCTTGGGAAAAGGAATTACTGTTATAATAAATTTTATTATTAAAATGTGAACATACCTAATCTCTACCTCAACAGACTTTTAAATAGTTAGAGGTTAGTTTAGGACCACAGAGGAAGTCAACCACAAGTTCAAAAAATAGCTAGAATGTTATCCTCCAAAATTATTTCAATTCTATAGATTTTATTTTTTACCTCAACTTAGTAAACATAATTTCTACTCTGGGAACCAGCTGAGCACTACAAGTGCCATTATTTCTGAAGGCTTCAACTTGTAAAATACATGTAGAGGAAAAACAGAGGGTATTGAAAGAAGATCTGTACACAGCCTAAATAAATAAATCTACTATTTAAGGTGGAAAACTCCTAAAAGAATAAGTTGTAGTTTCAGTTGCTTAAAATGAAGTTGAGTTGTATTATTGGAGGGGGAGGATCTGACTCAAAAACCAAATTCATTTTTTACTAGAGTTTGGCACTGTCTCTAGGACAACTTTCACAAAAGTGAGTTCTGAAATATACCATTTCTGTGATATAGTTCACAAAAATAGCATTCTAGAATAAAATAAGTATTAAAGGAGAAAAATTCTGCTTAATTATGCTATAATATATCTAAAATACTATCATTTAACATGTAATAATTATGTAAGCTATTGGCATATTTAAATTTTTTTGTATTAGCTCTTCAAAATCCAGTATGTACTTTAAATATGTGCAAAAATATGTATGAGTGTAAATGCATTTTTGCATGCGTTTGGTAATATTGCAATTCACATTACTTCAAGGAGTAATTCTTTAAACAAATGAATTAATGTAGGCATTTTGGAATAATGAAAAGAAAATTTTGTATTAATATGATTTGAGAAGTTGACAGAAGCCAGTAATTAAATGGGAAATTTTCTGGATGTGAAAAGAAAAAAGAAAAAGTACACATTGGTGGTTGTAGAATAGGCAGGGGGATTTTAAGAAGAACAAAGGAAATAGAGAAGCCAAAGAACTTATATGCATGACTCATGAACATAAACTAACATGGGCATTGCTGGAGGAAATGGGGTACTGGGTGGAGGGAGACAATGGGGGAAAAATTGGGACAACTTTAACAGCAAAATAAATAAAATATATTAATTTGAAAAAATAAAACATAAATTGCTAATAAAATCTATATATTATACATCCACAAACAAGCATATATTTTGTAACTGTGAATAAGAAAGATAGTATGTATTCTATGTCATATACATCTCAATTTTCTTACTTTTTTTCTTTTTCCTTAACTGCATTTGATTTTTCTAAGAGTTATTGCAAGTAACTTGATTTTCCCAATTTAGAAAAGAATTCCAATCTAAGAATACTTAACCTGAAGCAATGCAGATACAATAAAAATACAAAAGTATACATTCTTCAGTAAAAGCTATTTATAACAAGATTATTTTAAAGCATTCATAAGTTAAAGTTGGTTGTTAGACATTCAACTACCCTATGTCTTTGGATTGGTGCATTTAATCCATTTATATTTAAAGTTATTATTGATAGGTACTTACTCATTATCCATTTTTTCACTTTGTACCTGTGTTCCTCTCTGTCTCTCTGTTTCTTCATCTTCTTAAAGAAGACATTTTAGCATCTCTTGCAATAGTGACATGGCGGAGATGTAGCCTTTTAGCCTTCTTTTGTCTAGGAAACTCCTTATTTCACCTTTCATTTTGAATGAGAGCCTTGCTGGGTAGACCAGTCTTGGTTGTAGGCCTTTGGTTTTTTTTTTTGTTTGTTTGTTTGTTTTTAATGTTTGGAATATTTTTTGCCATCCCCTTCTGATTTGTAGGTTTTTTTGTTGAGAAATCAGCTGATAGCCTTGTCAGAGCCCCGTTATATGTTATTAGCTCTTTCTTGTGATCCTTTTAGGATTCTCTCCTTGTCTTTGAAATGTGCTGTTTTAATTAAGATGTGTCTTAGAATGGGCCTGTTTGGGTTCATCTTCATTGGGACCCTCTGTGCTTCTGCACTTGCATGACTTTTTCTCTCCTCAAGTTAAGAAAGTTTTTTGTTATTACTTTTCGAACATGTTTTCTATTACTTGCTCCTCATGTTTTTCTCCTTTTGGTATCCCTATGACACTGATATTATTACTTTTCATGTTGTCCTGCAGCTCTCTTAAAATCTCATTATTTTTCATATTTTTGCTCTGTCTGAGATTTTTTTCTACATTGTCCTCCAGCTTGTGGATCCAATTTTCTGCTTGATCTGGCTTGCTTTTTATTCCTTGTACTGTGTTCTTCAATTTGGAAATTGTATTCTTCATTTCCTTCTGGCTCTTCTTGATAGTTTCTATGTCCTTTTTAATGCTGGTATAGTTCTCAGGAAGTTCCTTGTAACTTCCCTGGAGTTCTTCATATCTCCTCTGAAGTTGTTTGTAGTTTTCTTTGAGCTTGCTGAGCTCATTGAGCTTCCCTATAATCATTATTTTGAAATCCCTGATAGATTGCTTGCCTCTATTTCATTAGTACTTTCTGGGGATTCCTCCTTTTCTTTTGATGGGATTTTGTTTCTCCATTTTAGGTGACTCTTCATGTTTATTTGCTTCTTAGATCTGTCTGCATTAACTTCCTGCCTTCATGGTGTGACCTTCCATGGTGTAGAGGTGCACTTTCTTTACTTCCTGGATTTGCTCCTGGTGATGTCAGATTGTGTCCCAGTCTGAGTCTAGTTAGCCTGCTGAGGATTACCAGAAAGAGAGCTACTATCTTTGTATGTCTCCTTCAGCTGTTAATCCAGTCATTTGTGATTAACCATCAGTCTTAGGCACTGCTGGGCAGGGCAGATTAATTCCTGTGGGCAGGGCTATTGCTTCCCTTCAGGCCACCACCACTTGGAGAAGTGAGGTCTCCCTGCTGTATGGGGGTTGGGTAAGCACTGGGACCTCATGGGCTTCTCCCTCCCCTCTCCCCTCAAAGTGACTATTCCAAACTCTCCCCAAGTATCTCTAGTCCACTCTGGCCTCTCTCTACCAAAGCTCAGGGTAAGTGAGTGCTGATGTAATTTTGTGGATGGTCCTTTTGAGAACTATATCTCTAGCTGTCTTTTTCAAGTCAACTAAGCCTGGCAGCTTTTTGTTTTTCACAACTGAATGCTGTTTTACTCTCAGTTTTGTTGCTGTAGGCCAGGAAGGCCAGCTGGGGATTTAGAACCCATCCTTTTCAGGTGGAACCCCTGGCTGCTGAGATGTCTCTGCATCCCCTCAGCTGCTTCCTATGAAAGCCCAGCCAGCCCTCTCAAGTCTCCACACTTCCTCCCAGTCACGTTGTAATGAAGCAGCTCCTTGTATTCTAAGGCTCTCCTCCAACTGGTGTTCTGTTCATTATTCTGGATGATTTCTGCTCAATTAAACTGTAATTCCAGATTGGTCATGGGAGGAGATTTATGTAGCTCCACTTACTCCTCCACCATCTTAGTCCTCCTCTTATATGTGTCTCTTAACAAAATAAAAAAGAAGACTATAATTGAGACTAATTATTTCATTACTTGAGGGAGATGGGATAAGAGTAATAGAAATAAATGTTTAATGTTATCAGCAAAATACTTCAAATGTAATCAAGACACTTATTAATAAATTGTACTGTTAGGTTAAAAACATTCAGTTGCACTATGTACTTATCAAGGTCTGCTCTACAAAGAAACAAAATTACTAACTCTTTCTCTTCTTTCCTTCATACCTTTATTTCTTTCATTATTTATCTGTTATTTATCAGGCAGCCTGCTAGGCACTGGCTCTGTAATGGAAAGTCAGACAAACCTGATTTTTGCACTTTTGGAATTTGGAGATATTAAATAAATCATTCCCAAAAATCTGCCAGGTCCTATAATGTATAGTGTACTATGACAGCTTGCCACATGGGTCTCACCATTATTGTCCTAGAAAATAATATGCCAAGTATAAAATTGGGAAGTATTGTATGTACAGGGTTCAAAGTTGAGAAATTATGAACAAGCATGGGGTTTTAAACTTCCTTGCCATTTAGATTTATCAAAGTCAAATGCTGAGTCAGTGAAATTCATCAGAGTAGAAAAAGCGAGATGTCAAGGTTGTGTTCTCAGTTTCAGGTAATTCTTTATTATCCACAAATTCTAATCATAGGCTGCTTTTTCCCATGCACATTATTTATTAGGCCACGCTTCTTCCAACCATTTTCAGAGTTCATGAAGTCTATATATATTTACTTTTTTGTTTGTCAAAGCTATAAGTAGAATGGCAGAATATCTAGAAGTTGATGATAATTCATTTCCTATTTAATTTGAAAGTCACTTTAAGATTATTATTTTCCTTGCTTTTTCCTCTTCAGGAAGATAAATTTGAACTGCATAAATTTCATTAGCCAAAATATTTTAAGGTATAATGAGATGAAATAAAGTAACATGAATTATTTTTTCAAATGTTACATATCCCCATATTTTGTTCCTTTGAAAATGGTCACTCTGGGAGAGGAGGGAAGATGGCGACAGAGTAGAGAGCAGTGCTGATGGTGTTCTCGAGTACCAAAGCAGCTAGAGGACAGGATAGGGAGCATGAGATGTCTTCAGGACCCTGGGGATTGGAATGGGCAGCATCTGGACACGGGGAGCACGGCCCAAGGCAGAGGAGGCGTTCCTGACCAACCGGCCGGCGGGCAGAGGTCGGCTCTGGGCAGGGGCAACTCTGCCCAGAGGGGCGCGTTTGACTGGGGCCAGTTTCGGGCTCCCTGGCGACTGGAAGTCTCAGCAGTGAAGTGTGGGCAGCGAGGGCAAACACCGTAGGGAACGCGGAATTGCACTCTTGCAGGGGAGGGACTGTGTGAGAGACTCACCCCGGCAACAGGGAGAGGAGGCTCCAAGCAGGGCTAGAGGCAGAGGAGAAGAGTCCTGTGGGAAGCCAGAGCGGGGGAGCGGGAAGTGCACCGGCCGGGGCAGTGAGAGGGCCGAAAACGGAGCTGCTGGGCCACTGGGGAAACTGCAGCTAGAAGCCCCTGCGAGGGGGGAGGCCCAGCCCTGCGCAACCACACAGGTCCCCAGGCTCCACGGGAAACTCCAAATGGCGAGCCAGAGAGCCAGCAAGCAGGGAACTAGTGGCTGGTGACCCGCCACTGCCAGACACAAAGGCCGCACCACCCACGCCTGGGAGGGGCTCATCACAGAGGCCTCATAAAGGACTACCTGGAGAGCTGATTGGCTTGGAGGTGTGGTGCCCGCCCTGGAAGGGCGGGACAGTGTATGTGGACCCCGGACAGTGTTGACTGACAGGCCCAGCCTCCTCCCGGAACTGCGGGGGTGGGGCCAGTCATCACAGGGACCAGTGAAGTTGCGGGCTGCCCTGCAGAAGTGCTGGGGGCAGCACTGGGCAGGAACCTCTGCCAGGAGTGGGAGGGGGCTGTCTGTAGGCTCCAGAACACCGGTAGCCTTAAAACCCAGCCAGGCTGCGGAAGGCCCAGCCTACCTGAGGGCAGACACTCAGAATCAGTCCTACTGTGACAATCAGAGGCCCTGCCACGTGCCAACACCAGCTAGAATATAGGCTATAGACTGTAAAGTCCTGACCAAGAAAAAGAGGCAGCATCAGGAAAGGGATTGCTGCCAATCTCAAGCACCTGAATTATACCGAGAACAATATGAACTACTAATCCCCAACATATCCTTTGCAAAAGTTACTCCTCACATATTCTTAATCCCCCCCATACCTCAATCCACCTAAATATCCAAGACCCTCCCCTACTCTCGAATTAAAGTCTATTCACTTTGTGGCTATAACACATTCCCAGTCCTCAATCTAAGTATTCCTCCCTTCCCCAGCCTTTCTAAACCCTTTCATTATTCTTTTCTTCCTCCCTCTTTTTTTTTTTTTTTTAATTTATTTTTCTTTTCCTTTTCTTCCTGGTAAAGCCCACAGGTTCTGGCTCCACCTGGACCAATCAGAAATCATAAAGGGGGAACACACAGATAAAAACTTTCTTTATTAATATTGATTTCTCTTTGTCTTGTGACGTTCTCCCCCCATCCTTTTTTTTTTAGTTTTTTCTTTCTTTCTTTCTTTC
>PVIW01017590.1:0-13644 GCA_004026585.1 Noctilio leporinus
CTGGAGAGTATTATGCTTAGTGAAATAAGCCAGTCAATGAAGGACAAATATCATATAATATCACCCATTACGGGACAATAATGAGCAAAACTAACAACAAGCAAAACAGAACCAAGTATATGAATACAAGGAATAGGCCTTCAGTGGTCAGGGGGAATGGGGTTGGGGGGAGGGGGGAGGCAGAGGCAAAGAAGGGGAGCAGCTTAGACAAGAACCTAGTATAAAGGAACCATGGACATGGACAACAGGTAGGATTGACTTTGGGGGGAATGGGTGGGGGGGGAGGGGACAGAGGGGAGCAAAAAGGGGATGGATGTAATACAACAACAATAAAATTAAAAAAAAAAAAAAAGAGAAGTGTGGCTATTTGGAGAGGGTACTTACCCTGTAGTCTATAAAAAACAAACAAACAGCCATTAAAAGAATATATCATAAATCTGAAGTTATTAAGTAATGCACCTAACTTACTCTTAGGCAGGAATTAAAGATGTTAGAACAGAATTTTCAGAATGAGTGTGAGAGATTTAAGAAGCAAGTGCCTGGAAAACTTCTACTTAAAAATTTCTCCAGGGTTTCAGTTCATCCTAATTTTACTGTGTTTTCTAATTTGGCTCCTCCAAACATCAAGGTTTAATTATGTTTCTGTCAATCTTCTGAGATCATGTCTCAGATGGGCTTTTATATTTTTCTCATTCTATAGTAGAGGTTAGTATGATAATATTTTTTTTTACCTCTTTAAAAGTATTATTTTATTTTAGAGAATATTGTCATAGCTGTGTAGCCCATTGTTGTCTTAATGCTGTTAATCAGTAGAAAATAACAGAATTGACTCAAAGGAGAAGAGGCCACAGGAGATTGGTCAGTGACATTCTGGATGCAGAAATACTTTACAGAATATGCTGATAATGAACACATCTGGTGCTTGAAGCTGCAGTAAGAGAGGATCAAATCTGGGTTACTTAGCATTATGTGGTGATTTACAAGGTCACTAACAGGTGAGGTGAAATCATTGATTAGCCTTTTATTTTATAGAAGAATGGAGCAGTCTTAGCAATTAAGTAAATTTTACAACCTTAAATGACTAGTTAGGCCTAGAATACAGGTCTTATGATTCTTCTGGATCTCAAGCTACTCCTGAGATCTAGATTTTGGATTACTTGATTTATAGTCAGACTGTTCCACAGTGAGTCACTGCCCTGAGTGGCCTTGAGGGGAATGAACTAGGGGACACATTTTATGTGAATAGCAGAGGGCCTTTTTTCTGGAAAGGGGCTTTGAGCATTCTCGATGCATAACTGGTCTTTTGTTAGGAGTTAGTGCCCATAAGGCAATCTCTCTTGTCTAAGTGCTACTCTGGCATCTCTCTGTCCTCAATGAGCTAACTCTCTAGCATTTGGCATATATTTTATACTGCTTTCCCAAAGATAGTATTGACTTGTAATAAACTCATGTGGTCCCAACTTCAATCTAGGGGCACACCTTACAAAACCAAATATTCTGCAAAGTGTTGTCATCAACCTATTAATATCAGAATCTAGAAGCCCATTCATCTCAGAATCCAGAAATCACATTGCAGATCAACCAAACTGAGCTCTCGTGGGTGGGCCTGGGAATCTGCATCTTTGGCAGGCTTTTCTTTTGTGCACACCTTGGCTGAGATTGTGAGGTACATGTGCACATGCATGGTATTTACTCATCACTCCATCTCTACCAAGTGGCACATAATAAGACACTTAAGAATTAAATAATGGAATAGCCTAACTTATACCTGAATATCATCAATGTTTGAAGCAACAGATCAACCAACACTTCAGAAAAGGTTAGTGAGACAGCGTGTGGGTTCTGGGGCCTGGCTGTCTCCAACACTTACCAGTTGTTAAATCTTGAGCAAGTTGCTTACCATATCTGTGCTTACATTTCACTATCTGATGAAATGGAGATGATACTATTACCTGATGGAATTTGGTAATGAGGGTTAAATGAGTTAATGCATAAAAAGTGCTTAGAATAATGCCAGGTGGTCAGAGCTTCTGAGATATAAACTATGTAATTGTTATTGTGTGTGCAGTACATGTTTTGGGGTTATTTATTCTAGTTCTTTACCCTGCCACATTGTTTTGACAGATGAAGAAACTAACTTAGTGATGTTTTAGTGACTTACCCAAGTCATAAAGTCTTGTAAACACAAACCTGGATTCAAACTGTGGAATTCTGAGGAGTAGATCAGGGCTCTTTCCTAAACAACACAGTTACTCCCTCCTCTTCTTACTGGTTCTAAAACCATCTCCTTTTTATGAAAATAATTCATTGTTTCCTGAACATTGACAGAATATTGGGAAGAACTTGTATTTTTATACATGCAACCTGGGCCAGCCCAGTCATTCACAAATAGCTATCTGACCATCACTGCTGTGGTTTGCAAGGAAAACAGAAACAAATTTTCTTCATTCTTCTAATCCTGTATTTCCCAATCTCAGCAGTAATCAAATTTTGGGCTGAATATCTCTTTGTTATGGAGATTGTCCTGTAGATGTAAGAATGTTTAACAGTATCCTTGCGCTCTACCTATGAGATGCCAGAAGTACCACCCCACTTTGTGTGACAATGAAAAATGCCACCAGACATTTCCAAATGTCTCCCGAGAGACAGTATCACCCCTAGTTGAAACCTGCTTTAGCATATTGTATCTCATTGTGCCTTCCTCTTTCAATTGCCTACATCTAACATCCTCTTTTGTTTAGCCTCCCAGATAGCCTTTCATTTAACCCCTAACACAGACAGAAGATAGGGTCTTTTTCAAAACACGTTCTTTCCTGGTGCCTGAAATTCCACTATTAGAAGTTTGAACAGCCTTAAAAGATATAAGTCTTTGGGAGAATTACATATTATCTGTTACTAAAAATTATAATGATTTGGTTTTAATGTATAATTTCTGTAGAAAATAGATGATAGAATAAACATAGAACATGATTATCTATTTTTTCCAACAACACTTAATATAAGGCTTTATGTACAGTAGATGCTTAGTAAATATGTGTTGATTTTTGAATGAATGGGCAAATGAATGAGTTAGGGCATTAAAGGAGAGGTGAATACCTCAAAAACAGGCTTTTTTTTTCCCCTAATAAATATGAAAGAAAGCATTCTTAAAGTATTTTTAAAACAAAAGGGGAAATCTAGATATTTTCAAATTAGTTGAAAATATAGGAACTAGTAGAGAGAGAGAGATAGAAGATAGGTAGACATGGGATAGAATTCCCAGTTGGAAAGGTTATCTTTGTAAATAGTGTGTGTGTGTGTGTGTGTGTGTGTGTGTGTGAGTGAGCTTCCTATACTTTCCAGAATAAAAATTATCAATGGAAGAAACCAAAATCTTTTGAAAGTAAATGCAGATTCTAGAACAAATGTACTGCACAAATACCCACTCCCCTTTTTGTGTGTGTGTGATGTGCTTGGAAAGGCTTCAGTTAAACTGATTTACTCTTCTGCATGTAGCATTTGCAGTTAAGGACTATTCAGTATCAGCCATCAACACCTGCTATTTGTCTTAGATTTTCACCTGGCACTATTTTCAAAGGTTCTATTTCTAAATTACAGATTTCCTTTGAGAAGAGACACAGCCCTAATTTGTGAAAGGAGATGCTATGCAGGCTAAACTGCAAAAGCTGGCTTGTGAAGCTTTGCCCACTGCAGGAAACTATACTTCTGAAATGTGTGGTGCATGGCTTGTCACTATATCTCCCTAACCCACATTCACACTTACTCTGTTCCCTGTATTTCAGAGCACTGTGGGCAGGTGTGGTCCTGGCATTTAGAAAAGAACACGATCAACATCGTTGAGATTACTCATGGCAACATACGGACTGGGAACTGGCAGGAGAAGGGTTTACAATTAGGATAAATTTTTGGTGACTTAATATATTGTTTGATTCTAATTTGGAACTGGCAGAAATATCTGGACTTGCATCATGTTCAAAGCCAAGCAATATCATATTGTTGGTTACCAATAAGTAGATGCTGTCATAAGAAAAGCAGAAGAAAGCTGATGCTGTCACTCAGGTGCTAACAATTCTGCTAGCTGTTGTGGGAAGAGAATGAGCTGGGTGTCACTGGTTCTGCCTTTTAACAGTGGGTTCAGGTATAAGCCAGGTGATGTTAAGAAAGTCAGAATATTTCTGGACCTCAGTCAGCTTCCTTGTGTGTAAAATAAATACTTCTGAATGGGTTGTCTATGCTTTATTCACAGCCAATTTAATAATTTGAACTCAAGTAATTAGCATGCAAACCCTTGGGAAAGTAGAGTAGAAATAAGGAAAAGAAAGGGAATGAGAGAACCCAAAAGGAACAGAAGATATGGAGACAAGAGAGTGGAAAGAAGGCAAAGACAAGTTAGCAAGTAAAAGAAATGAGAAAATTTAGACAGGATGACTGGCAATTGCTTGAGGAAACCAGAGGGAAGTTTTGGGTGGAGGGAGTGATGCCAAAGGAAAGGGAAATCAATCAGTAGGGAGGACCAGGCAACCACCTCTCCTGCACAATTCGGTTGACTAAGCCCTGGACTAGGGACCCCTCTGTACCAGAGTTTCCACCTCTGCTTGAGGTAGTTGCTACTGTATCTATACAGAGTGAAAAAAAAAGTAGGTTCTTTTTTCTGGAACCTATTATTTGGTAAATGGAGTAAGTATTCAGAATTTTGTTCATGCTGGTAGAGTCTGGGATTCTTAGAAGTCATTATGCAGACATCATAATGATGTTCACAGTTAGCTACAGTTTGCGTTGGGTGCTTATAACCAAGAATTCTCAGGGAGAATAGGAAACACAAATACTTTGAATTCCTTATTTATGTCTGAATGTGCATTGTGATGGATAGCCAGTTAGTTAAGGTGACTTCAATAAGGTAGGATTTTATTGTTCCAAAACTCTATGGAATATCCCTGGCAATGTCTCTACATTATAAAACTGTAAGAACTTTAAAAAATAAATTAAAAAATGGTAACAGGTTTTCTGAAGGAATAAGATCTGTGATATGGAGTTGACATTTATACAATGTCAGAAAAACCTGTGTTCCTGTGAAAGGCAGGAATCTCTATTTCCCTGTTACTTACACTGATATTGGCATCCAGATGTACAAATTGCAAGCTTCCTAGCTGCTAGAATCTTAAGCAGTTTCTAGTATTTCTTAATTTTTATTTCCTTTTTTATTTTAAATATATTCTGATATATTAATTTTAACTAACTTCTCAATGAAATGTAGCCTAGTTTCGAATGGCATGGATTAGGAAATTGGTCCAAGTGTGAAGACTGGCAGTGAGGATAAGCACCCAGGCAGAAGGCAAGATTGCTTTCACATTTCTTAACAACTGAGATCTCAAGAGTGATCCTCTGCTGCCTCATACTTCTCAGAAAAGTGCACAGATCACAGTGATCACTGCTGCTTGAAGTAGTGGGTGACTCTGTTTGAAGGAACTCTGAGCTGTAATTAAAAACTAACCACTGCAGCAGTATCTAAGAGCTTGTCTCATTTAAAACTTGGGTTCTTTGATTTGCCACTACGTCTGTGTTTGGGACCTCTTTTTTACTGACCACTGATCGAAGTAAACTTCTAGAACCAACCATATGGTGATGGCCCTTAGATATAATTTTGTAAATTTCTATTATGTTACAATGGCTGCCTGGACATGTTTTAACTACTCAGCTGACAAATAAGATTACTTTTATTCACTAAATTAAAAAAAGTCAAAGGAATGATTTTATATTATAATTCAGTCACCTAAAAGAGAAGAGAATTGAGATGTATTTCCTTGGATGAATTATATATCCCATTACAAAGACAGAATTTGCTAGGAGATACAAATCCATGTCTGTGAAAGTTGCATGTTGCCAAAATTCCTAGAAAAGTGGGGCATCAGGGCAGCAAGTTCAGTAATAAGTTCCAGTACTTTTGAAGATGTCATAGCTACCACTACTGACAAGCTATCCTGGTGGATTGAATTTTTATTTCCAAAGTTTATTCTCACTTCTGCAATAAACTATACATTTTCAGCCTTTGCATTATCTCCCAGTAGAATAGGTGGGGTGTACATCCCCACCCTGCTGACCTCAGGGTTGGTGATGTGACTTTTTGGCTGATGAAATGTTAGCAGATGTTACATGAACTGAGGTTCAAAATATGTTTGCATGGTTAGGTGTGGTTTCTTGTCCTTTTGCCATGGAGCCGAGAGACCATGCTGGGAAGCCACTGGTCTCAGGACAAGGGGCATGTATAGCAGACTCAAAACTGAACTTGACTTGCAGTCTTGAGGCAACTCATTCTGATTCATTTGAACACTTGAGAAAGGAATAAATGTGTGTTGTTATTGGCCACTGAGATTTTGGGGCTTGTGTATTAGAACATCATTTTCTGTTGGGAATTCAGTTTTCTTTGAGGTTTATAAATAATAATAGACACATCTAATTATATTGGTCATCTCTGCAAGATCTCAATAAACCAAAGCTGTTGGAGGTAGGATTTTTGTTCCTTTGGAAGGTATCTCTATGTTGAGTTGACCTTAAAAAAAATAGCAAGAAAAATTACTGAACTATTTCTTATGTTTAATGATACAGTCATGCCTAAGGTAGTGTCTGACATACTGATTTATAAATACAGTCCAAGTTCAGTTATGTTACATATCTGAGTTCTAAGAATGTGAAAATGTGGGTTAATACTTTTAATACTTTTTCAGGATAAAAAAGAACCGATTTGGACAGTTTAATATAATTTCTCATCCCTAAACACCTTGGTGCTTTTATATCATGTCTGCACCCCAGCATTGCTACCCTTTTTTTTTTAGCCAAGGGCATTGACCATACTGGCAGGATCAGCTTGGTCCAGCTCCTGGGATAGCCCTGGCAAATGCTGATGGTATGTTAACCTCTGGCTTCTGCAAGCAGGTGGGGCTAGAGAGTTAGTTATGCTCCAGCGGAGCCAATCAGCTCCCATTTACTACAAAATGACTGTTTTCTCTTAACCACCTTTAAGCTGATTCAACTCTGCTGGCCCAGTAGCCTTTAAGCTCTGTTTGGCTGATGCTTTTGGTTTCCATACGGGATTTGACTACCTACCTGAAGGTCAACTTAATTGGAACTCTATTATCCTCTCCAGTTTTTCAAACCCTCTTCTGTCCAGGCACTGGATTTCTTTCTCCATACCTACAGATAGATATAGTCTAGTCTGCATGCATTTAACACCATAAATAGAACCCTATCCACCTAGCTGTTAGAATTATCCCATGCCTATTTCCTACATTTTGGACTGGACTTCCTCCACCTAAGTGAGTTTCTTGGTCACATGTTTGGCTATCTTATATTGGGTTATTGCTGGGTTATTGGATGTTGGTCTTATCATCAACAACCTCAGTCTGCTTCTTCTATTTCAGGACTTCATTCTCTCCCCCAGCAAACCCAAATTGCTGTCATTTTCTTGATGTACATTTATCAAATATAATTTTGTTTCCTTGACCTATTTTCAATAGAAAATCCTCTCCTGGATTACTTTCCTAGGGCTACCATGACAAAATAACACAGACTGTGTGACTTAAACAACAGCAATTTGTTTTCTCACAACTCTGGAGGTTAGAGGTCAAAGATCAAGCTGTTGTCATATTAGTTTCTTCTGAGGCTCCCTTGTTGATATACAGATAGCTGCCTTCGTGCTATGTCTCCATGTATTTGTTTCTCTGTGTAGTCTGTGTCCTAATCACCATTCTTTTTTTTTTTTTTTAATGATTTTTAGAGAGGTGGGAAAAGAAGGAGGCGAGAGGGAGAGAAACATCAATGTAAGGTTGCCTTTCACCTGCCTTCAGCTATGAACCTGGCTGGAGATCTAGCTTGCAACCTGATTACATGCCCTGGCTGGGAATCAAACCAGCGACCTCTGGGTTTGCAGGTTGGTACCTTTCCACTGAGCCAGCAGCCAGGGTCTAATTGCCATTCTTATAAAGACACTAGTCACACTCTAGTAAGGCCTACCCTAATGACTCTTTTAATTTACTCACTTCTTTGAAAGTCCTGTCTCCAAATTCAGTCATATTTAGAGGCACTGAGGATTCAAGCTTCAACAAATTAATTTTGGAGACACACAGTTCAGCCCATTACACCCCATTTTTCCAGATAAAAATAATTTTTATTTTTTGGTATTTCCAGTTTTGAAGCTTTGTACTTGAACTTCAAATAATGATTATGTGACATGTTGTTTAATCTTTGAGTCTTTATGATTCCAACAAGAAGAAGAACCCTAATTATTCTAAATTCCAGTCATAGGTGTAGTGTTCTACATACTTAATTTGAAGAAATTGTATAACTGCTTTAACTGGATTATAATTGCAAATATATAGACAAAACCACTCAGAAAACAATTATTTAAATCATGTGTGGTATTCATTGCTAGGCTATTCATAATTGGATAGGAGGAAAGAGTAGAGTGATAAATGTTAGTGTGTCTGGACAGAGTTTTTTAGTAACAGCATTAATTAGAGGGAATCAGTCAGAACTTTGTCACTCTCTTCAAGCCTCTGACTCATCTCCAAGCTGTGACAGAGTCTTTAGGATGAGAATTCTCTCTCTCAGTCTCCTATCTTCTCATTAAACTCATTCCATCTATACCTATTCTTTCACATTTGCTTGGAGTCCCACTTTTTCACATTCCCTATGTACCTTCCTTTCCTATCTCCTTTTCCAAATTCTTAGATTCTTTCTCTTCCTAATGTGCATTCCATCCATTTTTATACATGATGAAGTCTTGCTCATATATAAATTTTGCTGCATAAAACATCACTTAAAATTCGGTGACTTAACACAACAGCATTTATTTAGTTCACAAGTTTGTGGGTAGGTGATCTAGGCTGGATTCAGCTGAGCAATTCTCTGGTGACAGATGGACTCACTCACAAACAGCTATTAAAAATATGGGAATCCCAGTCTCATCCCTTATGCCTCAGTGCATTGCCATCTGGTGCCTAGGCTCCATCTTTCATCAATTCTAAATAAACTAAAGACAATGATTTATTTAATTACTACAACCAATTATATGAATGATGGACATTGTCTTCATGAAATAATATTTTCCTCTATTGGCTTCCAAGAATTCTTTACTACCTTAATTTTATTTCTCTTTAAGTCTTCCCACATATTTGACGATTTTCACACTACTAGTACTTCCCAGGTTTCCATACTCAAGCATGTCTTAAGGTCTATCCTGTCCTGCTAAGAAGTTGTATCCATTCCCATGATGTCAGTTGCCAGTTATGCTATCTGAAGCAAAGAGGGTAAGAATACAAGATACAATAAAAATTCTATTATGAGGGCTGGTAGATAAATTATGTCTTAGTTAAGACAGTTTACAGAATCATAATTTAAGGAGCTGGAAAAAGAAGTACGAAGAAGTCACCAGTGAAAGAAAGACCAAAGGCAGCTCTTGAACATGAGAAAATTATGAACCTGAGATCAGAGAGTCTGGGACAAACAGGAAGGAAGAAGACTGGCAAGCGGGAAGGTGGGATGAGTAAATGGTGTAGAATGTATGTCAATGACAGGGACAGGAATTGTTTCCTATGGCTGGTGTGGCAGGCTTGTCTATATTGCATAAAGGACTAGTTTTATTTAAAAGGCCAGAGATATATTTATAGAAAATATTTATTAGGCATTTACTCTATTCCAGGCTCTGTTCTAGAAACCTGGATTAAGTCAGTAAAAGAAAGAGAAAAAATTCTGTGTTAGTATAAAGTTTACATTAGAGATGGGGAAATATTATGAACAATTAACATAATAAAAAATAAAAATATCTTAAAAGTGATAACTGCTATGAAAAAATATGAAAAAACTAGTAAGGGGTATTTAGTAGTGCAGGAGTATGTTAAAATGTAAAGGGTGATTGGGATTGCTTACTGAGAAGGCAGTATTTTAACCAAGAGCCATGGGAGTATGTTGGAGAAGAGCGCCCAAGACATTGGGAAGAACTAGTACAAGTACCTTAGGCCCAAGGCCATGAGGGGTTGGGCAATAAAACTTAGATAGCATCACAAGGCCCAGGGTACCTACAAATAGTGTAGAAAAGCACTTGCCACTCCCATGTACCCCAAGAAGGCACAAGACAAGTTGGCAGTGGTCTGGGCGCCAGGAGGGAGCTTGAGGTTTAAAGGAGGATGGCAGCCATGCACATGTACCACTCAGAGGCCCTGCCAAGGATAGTGGCATAGATGCAATGGGGATAGTCTGGCTAGCATGGCAAAAAGTGAGGACAGCTAAATCTCAGTGTGGTCCAGTCAGGGCAAAGGTCACCACTGAAAACTCTGTATTCTTCAAAGGATAACATATAAGCCTTTAAACTTTTAAATTATTTTAAAAGAATAAAAGAGAAACCCTGACTTTCACTAAACATTTACCACAAAATAGCTGAATTTTAAATGAAAGGAAAATGAAGTTCTCTCAAACTGGAAACATTGTGTTTATTTTCGTTTTTATTCTTGAACAAAATTATAGCTTGAAAGCCAGCTTAAATTGACTTGTACTTTTAGACACATGAGAAATATTATACTTACCATGTGAATGGTTTATAGATAAAGAGAGGAGACACCAAGAGTTAATTGAAAAAGTTATTTCAATTTTTAATCCTTGAAGGTTATATACAGCTTGTTGACAGTATCATATTTATTCATCTATCTGCTATTTATCAAGTATTTACTGGGTACCTCCCACATATGCATTCTCTGTCTTGGATTACAAGTGAATTATGCAGTTTTGCAAGACCCTAAGCCTGTCTTTAAAGGGCTAACAACATATGAAGTTCTGTCTGAAATAAATCCAGCCATTGTTAATATAATGAGAATGGTTTGTGTGACATTGATGTAAACTGGCAGCCAAGGAGAGTGCACTGGAATGCACATGGATGAATAATAATGACTTCACTGTATTAGTCAGTGGAGGCAGTAAACGTAGTTGAATGTGCATGTGTACTGTGTGGCCATCAAATATAAAAATGACTGAATGAGTCGAGCCATGAATCTGCACCAGATTTTACATTAAGCTTGAACATTCCTTGGTGAAAACTATCTGGATGATTCAGAAGGCTGCAGGTATGGGCAACTGTTGAGTGGCAGCTTCATCAAAACAACCTTATTAGGCATCACATCTCCTGCAGAAGTTTCTGGCAAAATATCAAATCACCCAGGTGACTAAGACCGTCTACAGTCAAAATTTGGTGTCCTGAAACTTCTGGCTTTTTCCAAAACTAAAAGGGAAGAGATTTCAGACCATTGATGAGATCCAGAAAAATATGATGGGATAGCTGATGGCAATTAGAAGAACTGTGTGAGGTCACATGGTGCCTACTTTGAAGGAAACTGGGGCATCGTTGTTCTGTACAGGGTTCCTTGTATGTTGTATCTTTTTCAAGAAATGTATTTTTCATAGTGCATGACTGGATACTTTCTGGACATACCTTTATAGTATAAAGACTTCTGTTATTGGAACATATTAAAAGGTCTTTGAAAATGTACTTTCAGAGAAACAGAGATAAATTTAAAGGTATATATAGTTTCTTTTGAGAAATTTAAGAAAAATGAGTAAAAAGTGCAGAAAGTTCCCATAAATCTCCTTATCTAG
Organism: Noctilio leporinus; assembly: GCA_004026585.1. NCBI lineage: Eukaryota > Metazoa > Chordata > Mammalia > Chiroptera > Noctilionidae > Noctilio > Noctilio leporinus. Next base: position 11,638 of record PVIW01017590.1, read on the forward strand.
CCTCCATTTGTCCTGGTATTAACATCTTATATTAGTATGGTATATATTTTTATAACTTATGAGCCAATATTGATACTTAATTATGAACTAAAGCCCATTGGGGTTCACTCTACGTGTTATACATTTTCTAAAGTTTGACATATGCATAATGACAAAGTGTCCACCATTAGAGTATCATATGGAGCTGTTTCCCTGTTCCTAAAAGTCCTCTGTGCTCTGCCTGTTCATCACTCCTGAACCCTAATCTCTGGAAACCACTGATATTTTTGCTGTCTCCACAGCTTTGCCTTTTCTATAATGTCATAGAGTTGGAATCATACAGCATGCCGCCTTTTCAGATTCGCTTTGTACACTTAATGTAAGTTTAAGGTTCCTCATTCCATTCTGTTTTTTGTTAGCTGATTTATTTTTATTGTCAAATAATATTCCATTGTATAGATGCATTGCAGTATTCACCTATTGAAAGACACCTTTGACACATTTTAAAATTTAGTCTTCCAGTCCATGATTCAATTTTTTTCTTACTTAAATTTGTTCTTTTTATTTTTTAGCTAAAGAAGTACTGATAAATTGGTGTAGTAAAACTTGTTTGATTGCAAGTACAGAAACCCAAATTGAAAGATAGCAGGGGAGTAAGTGGAGCTACACCAATCTCCTCCCAACGCCAAACTGGAATTACAAATTAATTAGGGAGAAATCATCCAGAATAACCAATAGAACACTAAGTGGAGAGAAGCCTTATTACAAGGGACAGAACAGAAGAGCCGATTCATCACAACATAACTGGTAGGAAGTTCCTAACTTCAAGAGGCTGGCAGGGCTCCCATGGGCAACAGCTGAAGGGACAGAGAAATATGTTAGCAGGCAGGGGCTCCACCTGAGTAAGGGTGGGATCTAAACCCCCAATTGGGCTTCCCAGCCTACAGCAACAAAGCTGAGAGTAAAATAGCACACAGCTGTGAAAAGCAAAGAGCCATCAGGTTTAGCCAGCTTGATAGAGAGACGGAGTTCTTAAAGGGATCATGTGCAACAATACAGTGGCACCACCTACCCTGGGCTCTAGCAGAGGGAGGGCACAGTGGACTAGACACATTTAAGGAGGGTTTGGGGCAGTGGAATTTGGGGGAGAATTGTGGAAGCAGCCAGTGAGTCCAGTGCTGACCCATCTCCCATAAAGCCAGCAGACTACTCTTCTCTGAAGGGCATGAGTCTGAGGGGAAGCCACAGCCCCACCCATAGGAATTAATCCACCTCACCCAGCAGTGCCTAAACCTGATCTCAGGTCACAGATTGATTGGATTATCAACTGACTTCATCTGCCCTGCCCGGAGGTGCCTGAAACTGACCACTGATCACAAACCGCTTGGATTAACAACTAAAGGAGACAAAGATAGCAGATCTCTGGTAGTCTCCAACTGGCTGACTAGGCCCAGACTGGGACACCAGCTGACATCACCAAGCACAGATCCAGGAAGTAAAAAAAGTGCACCTCTAAAGCACAGAAGGTCACACCACTAAGATAGTAAGTCAAAGCAGACCAATCTAAGAAGCAGAAACAAATAAGAGCCACCTAAAATGGGGAGACAAAGAAATAAAGCCTAAGCAAATGGAAAGGAGGAATCCCCAGGAAGAGTGCAAAATGAAACAGAGGCAAGCACACTATCTGACATGAAGTGCAAAATAATGATAGAGAAGCTCAATGAGCTTAGCAAGCTCAAGGAAAACTACAAACAACTCCAAGGGAATTATGAAGAACTCCAGGGAAGCTACAAGGAACTTACTAAGAACTACACCAGCATTAAAAAGGACATAGACAAGAACCTAGTATAAAGGAACCATGGACATGGACAACAGGTGGGATTGACTTTGGGGGGAATGGGTGGGTGGGTGGGGGGACAGAGGGGAGCAAAAAGGGGATGGATGTAATACAACAACAATAAAATTAAAAAAAAAAAAAAAAAAAAAAAAAAAAAAAAAAAAAAAAAAAAAAAAAAAAAAAAAAAAAAA
>PVIW01017591.1:0-13643 GCA_004026585.1 Noctilio leporinus
TGGAGAATGCCACCAGAGGGCCGCATATGCACAGCCTGGCTGTCTAAGCCTAGCTCCAATTCTCAGGAGTGAACCAAACTGTCTCAGGTCTAAGCTTCTCACTTTCAGTTGGGGTCCTGAGGGCCCACCCTTTTCTGCAGGCATGTCACAACAGTGCCCCAGGATGAGCAGTATACAGTAAGCAGCTTTCCCTGAGAACAGGCTAAGCCAGGTGATTAGAATCAATACCTTGGAATGGCATTGACTCAGGATGATTATCAATCTCTGAATCAGGTAAAAAACAAAAGCAAGGCCATTAAAAATCACCAAGGCAAACAGACACTGGAGGACTTTCCTTAAATTACCCCTACTTGTCAGGTAGAGTATAAGCCTAAATGACCTTGATAGTCTCATCTTCCAATGCCAGGTCCTGCTGACCTACAATGTGGAAGGACCAGGGTTAACTTGACGGCATCCTTGAGTCACCACAGGAGACAGAGGGCCCTTTAGCCAAAGTAAACCTGGAGACTTGGAATTTAAAATTTGTGATTCCGATGGTTCTAAGCAATGAGATTTGTGAGCACCATTTCTTGATGCGCTTCACTAAGTACGTATATGTGTGAATATACTACATGGCAACCTGAAGATACCTGGCTTATCCCATGTTAAGAAATATTAAATATATTTAGTAGGAAAAACAATCCTGAAATATCTCCAGAATAGTTTCCTGAATCTTCTCGTGCTTCTCAAGTTTATCTCTGGCTGCAAGCCTTTTCTTACAGCCTTGTTGTTCCTTTAGTTCTTGTAGCTGTAGGGTTATGTTGTTTACTTGAGATTCTCCTATTATTTTTGAGTAGGCCTGTATTGTATGAACTTCCTTCTCAGGAATGCCTTCGCTGTGTCCCATAGATTTTGAGCTGTTGTGTGTTCATTTTCACTTGTTTCCAGAAACTTTGATTTCTTCCTTGATCTCATTATTAACCCCTTCATTTTTAATAGTATGTTATTCAATCTCCATAAATTTTAATGTTTTTGGTTTTTCCCTTGAGATTGGTTTCTCGTTTCAAGCCATTATGACCCGATGGTATGCTTGATAAGATTTCAGTTTTCTTGAATTTGTTGAGGCTTGCTTTGTGTCCTACATGGGGTCTATTTTTGAGAATGTTCCATGTACATTTGAAAAGAATGCACATTTTGCTTCTTTTGGAGGAAAGGGTCTGTATATCAATTAAGTCCATTTGATCTAGTGTCATTCAGTGTCACCACATCTTTCTTGATTCTTTGTTTGGAACATCTGTCCATTGCTAAGAGTGGGGTGTTAAAGTTTCCTACTATAAGTGTGTTGATGTCTATATCTTTCTTGAAGTCCTCCAATATTTTCCTTATATATTTGGGTGCTCCTATGTTTGGCATATATGTTTACAATAGTTCCAACTTCTTGATGAATTCTTTTCTTAAGTAATATGAAGTATCCTTCTCCATCTCTTCCTATGGCCATTCTTTTGAAGTATATTTTGTCTGATATATGTATTGCTACCTCAGTTTTTTTCATATTTGTTAGAAAATATTTTCCAATCATATGATAAGTGTTAATATTCTAAGTTAAAAATTCATAAAAGTCAATAACAGAAAAATTCCAATTAAAAATGGACACAGGATCTGAATAGATATTTTTCTAAAAAAGAAATACAAATGGCCAACAAGAATAAGAAAAGGTGCTGAATCCCCATAACCATCAGGGAAATGCAATTCAAAACCATGGTGAACCTTGGCTGGTGTGGTTCAGTGGATTGCGCTCTGGCCTGCAAACCAGAAGGTTGCCCTTTTGAATATAGGTCAAGGGACATGCAAGTGTTAAGGGCCAGGTCCCCTAGTTCTGGGAGTGTGAGAGGGACAAGGCAACCAATCAATGTTTCTCTCATACACTGATGGTTCTTTCCCTCCCTTTCTTTTATTAATTTAACTTATTATTAACTAAATAAAATCTTTTTAAAGATCACAATAAGAATGGCTTTTAGAATGGCTATTATGAGCCCTGGCTGGTGTGGCTCAGTGGACTGAGTGTCAGCCTATGAACCAAAGTATCACTGGTTTGGTTCCCAGTTTCAGGGCACATGCCTGAGTTGCGGGCTAGGTCCCCAGTTGGAGCACGTGAGAGACAACCACACACTGATATTTCTCCTTCTCTCTTTCTCTCCCCCTTCCCCTCTCTCTAAAAATAAATAAATAAATCTTTGTTAAAAAAGAAAGGCTATTAGACAGAGAGAGAGAGAGGGAAAGAAAAAGAAAAAGGAAAGGAAGAAACTTGTTAGTGTTGGTGAGGATGTGAAGAAAGGTGAAACCTTGTGTACTATTGGTGGGATTGTAAATTGGTGGTTACTGTGGAGAACAATAGGAAAATTCCTTAAAAAATTAAGAGTGAAAAAACCATATGATCCAGCAGTTCCACTTCTGGGTATATATTTGAAAGAATAAAATTACTATCTTAAAAAGATATCTGATCCCCATGTTTATTGTATAATGCTACAATATACTTGTATATATGTAATGTGTGTGTGTGTGTGTGTGTGTGTGTGTGTGTGTATATGCATTAATGGAATAGTATTCAGCCATAAAAAATAAAATCCTTCCATTTGCAACACCATGGATAGATCTTGAGAGCATCATGCTAAGTGAATTAAGTTAGACAAACAAAGGCCAATTATCTCACTTTTATATGTAATCTAAAAGCACAAACAGGAAAAAAAAAGACTACATAGATACAGAGAACATGTAGGTTGGAATGGACATATGAGTGAAATGGGTGAATTTGGTCAAACTTCCAGTTACAGTATAAGATAAATAATTCCTGGGGATGCAATGTAGAGACTGATGACTATATGTTTTTTTAAAAATAGAAAAGAACATAACCCACCACATATATTTTAAAATAAAAGAACCTTTATTTCCTTAGTTTTGAAATAATATTTCTGTTTGTATAAGAATACATGTTGATTGTAGAAAACATTTTTTAAGTATTACATTTATCAAAATAACTTAAGCAAAAACCACTCCAATAGTGGAAACTGCTTGAAACATATCAGCGTTTAAATTTCTTGCAGTTCGTCTATGAACAGAGAGCCAAGGGATTTTGGATCACGGCTCAAGATGCTCCCTTAGCCAGATTCTGGTGCTGCCCACTGTGGAACAAGCCTGTAGAAGTGCAGTAGAACCCCAACTAGGATGGGAGCCACGCTGGGCTCAGCCTCAGGAGTCCTCTGCCCGTGCATTGCATCCAGCTCCTGGTTCTACCCCCACCTAGCAGGATATCCAAGGGCAATTCCTAGGGGCCTAGCTCCATGCTGCCCGTCAGCTGGCCTGTAAGAGCACGAGCTTGTGCTCAAGCTCCCTGCGCCCTGCACCCTGCCCCCTTCCCAGGCTCTGCTGATGGACCACTGCCCTGGGCCTCCACATATCCAGATACCAGGCCTGTGTCTGTGGCCACCATTCTGTTGCCCTGACTCTGAAAATTAGAAAGGTTGAGCTCATAGCACCTTCCTCTGAACTCCCCTGCTGGTAGGGTTCCATCCACATACAAAGCCCCCCTTCTTTTCTGGGTCCAATTCCTGATACCCAACTTTCAGGTAGGAGAACAACAGAGAAATGAGACATCCTGTTAGATACAGGTAGGTACCTTCCTTGCTCTCTTACGCTGCTTTTGCTAACAGGTCTTACTGGTAGGAGGTGCAGTTCTACTCAACCCCACATACATGTCTAAGGTGGGGTTTGGCCCCTCAAAGGAAGATGAGAGTCAGAGTCACCAGTACTGACCCTAAACACTTAATACAATGCAGGTGCTCAGGAAACATTTGTGAATGTTTGAGAGCAACTTTTTCCCTGAATTAAATCCCGGGGAGGATTTTATTTTGTAGATCCTTACAAGAAATACTGTGCAACATAATGATCCTGTATTCTTGTGCATTTTCATAAAAGATGTGGAAGCATTATTCAGGTGACTGTGCCTTTCACTAAAACCCTATATTGAGTGATAACTCTTCAAAGTCATTGTAACAGACAGCTAAAGTGAAATAGCTCAGTGAGACCTGAGAGTCTCTTATGAGATTTCTGGTTAAGATGGTGGCATAGGTAAGCACGGTACTTGCCTCCTCCCACAACAATAACAAAATTACAACTAAACTACAGAACTGCCATTCAGAAACTACCTGAAACCTAGCTGAATGGAAGTTCTACAACTAAAGATATAAAGAAGAAACCACATCGAGACTGGTAGGCAGGGTGGGGATGTGAAACGGGCTGGTCCCACAGCCACTTGTCGGGGCTATCTCAGCTGCACAGGTCCGCCCTGAGGAGTGAGGGGTCCCTGCCATGCACCAGGCTCCCCAGCTCAGGGTCCGAGTGCCAGTAAGAGATGTCCCCATAGCTTCTGGCTATAAAAACCAGCAGGCATTAAGGCTGAGGAAAACAAAGAGCTGCTGAAATTCCAGTAAATTCACAGACTTCATTGGACTGCTCCCTCTGAGCTCCACCATGAGGAAAGCAGATTGAAAGGCACAAGAGACATAGAGGTAGGAACTGCATTGTTTGACATCAAAGCAAGAGCTGGAGGGGCAGCTTTCTCTCAGGCAGAAGTGCTGGCAATGACCATTGTTCCTTTAAGGAGCCTGCCCTGCACAGAGCATAGCCAACAAGCAAGGGCCATATCTGAGACTCCACCTACCTAGCTCACACTATCTGGCCCACCCTGGTGATTCCCTGAGTCCCAGCTCCACCCAACTTTTAGGTCCTCACAGGCTGTTTTCTGTGGCTTTTCCATATGAGTGGCATGTCTTGGTCCATGTTTCAGATTTTCTTAAATTCTCTCAAGCAGCATCTTGCATCAATGAGCCCCATACCTCTCACTAAGTGGCCCCAGACCTGGCATGAGCAGCCCCCAGCCTAGGCTCAGAGCTAGGCTTCACCTGGGCACCTCTAACCCCAGCAAAGTAACAGCTACATGAGCTACAAAGAAGCTTTGTAGCTCATGCAAGTTGACCCCGGGTAAAACACAGGTGGTGGCTAGCCTTGGTCTACACCTCTTGGGAGGCCCCAGAGCCAGCAAACCTTGTGAGCAGCTTTAGACCTTTCTGAAGCACCACCACCCAATCTCCTTTATAAGCAACACACTCAAGCAATGGATTCAGCAGGCACCAGTGCCTCACTGAACCAAGTCTTGCTCTGAGGTGGGACCCTGAACTACTGACCCTGCACTATTGTCAGAGATCAGAGTGGTCAGTGGACACAGCCAGTCCTTGCAGCTGACGGGCCTGCGTAAATCCCTCCCATTGATGTGCCAACAGAAATCAAGGCTCAACCACAAGAGTATACAGCCCAGAAGGGGGTGTACCTTGAGTACCCAGCTTAGGTGACTGAGGAGGCTTTGCCACTGGACTCTACAGAACACTTACTACATTAGGCCACTCTACCAAGCCTGGGAAATGTAGTAGCTCTACCTAATCCAAGAAACAAGCACAGAGAGCCTGCCAAAAATAGGAGACAAACATAGCCCAAATAAAAGAACAGAATAAAACTCCAGAAATAGATGTAAACAAAATGGAGACAAGCAATCTACTAGATGCAGAGTTCAAAACACTGGTGATAAGAATGCTTAAGGAACTTAGTGAGGACCTCAATAGCATTAGAAAGAACTAGTCAAAAATCAACAATACGCTAATTAAAGAATAATTGACAGGGACTCAACAGTAGGATGGATGAAGCTAAGAATCAAATCAGTAATTTAACATGTAAGGAAATAAACAATCAGGACCAAAAAAATAAAAAAGAAGAAGAGGAAGGAAGGAAGGAAGGAAGGAAGGAAGGAAGGAAGGAAGGAAGGAAGGAAGGAAGGAAAGAAAATAAGGATAATGTAAGGAGCCTCTGGGACAATTCAAGCATACCAACATCTGGGGGTGCCAGTGAGAGGAGAGAGAGCAAGAAATTAAAAACCTACTTGAAAAAAGGACAGAAAAAGTCCCTAACTTGGTGAAGGAAAAAGACAAGTCCAGGAAGCACGAAGTCCCAAACAAGATGAACTCAAAGAGGCCTACACTAAGACACATCATGATTAAAATACCAAAAGTTAAAGAAAAAGATGAAATATTAAAAGCAACAAGAGAAAAGCAGTTAGTTTCCTACTAGGGAGCTCCTGTAAATCTGTCAGTTGATTTCTCAAAGGAAACTTTGCAGGCCAGAAGGGATTGGCAAGACATATTCAAAGTGGGGAAAAGGACCTACAAACAAGATTATTCTATCCAGTAAAGCTATCACTTAGAATCAAAAGACAAATGAAGAGATTCCCAGACAATAAAAGGCTATAAAGGAGTTCATCACCACCAAACCAGTATTATATAAAATGTTAAAGGGTCTTCTTTAAAAGAAAATTAAAAATATGAACCATAAAATGGCAATAGATACTTACCTATCAACAATTGAATTAAAAACAAAATAAGCAAAAAAGCAGAATAGAAACAGACTCATAGATAAAGAGAACATTTTTGACAGTTGTCAGATTGGTGGTGGTGGTGGAGGGATGGGCAAAAACGTGAAGAGGATTAAATATAAATTAGCTGTTACATAATAGTCATGGGGATGTAAGGTACAGCTTAGGAAATATATTTGATAGTAGTCGGATAACAATATACAGTGTCAGATGGGTGAGAGATTTATCAGGATGATCATTTATTCAGTTACACAAAGTCTAATCACTGGGATGTACACCTGAAGCTAATGATAATGTACATCAACTGTAATTAAAAATAAAAAGTCATTTTAAAAATAGAGCCCCCAAATCACTGGTTTGATTCCCAGCCAGGGTACATGCTTGGATTGCAAGCCAGGTCTCTAGCCAGATCCCCAGCTGAGGGCATGCGAAATGTACCACACATTGATGTTTCTCTCCCTTTCTTCCTCCCTCCCTTCCCCTCTCTTAAAATAATGAAGAAAATCTTAAAAATAAATAGAGCCCCTCAGAGCAGAATGCATGTTATTTATTCTATGTATATCAGCAAAGTTCTTAACTATATTACATAGGCCCACAGGTGTACATTTTCATAGCTTACTCCTGATATGCTGGAAGGCTCTCACCCAAGGAAAGGGAAGAAAGACACCTTGAGACTTGAAAGGTTAGAGGCTTAGGCACTATATGTGACGAATCCACCAAGTGCTGAGCAGAGGGTGGTGACAAAACCCGCCACTGCTTATAACTCTTCCCTCCTCTCATACACTCATAGTGTCCACGTTTCCTCAGTCCCAGTCATTCCCCACAGCAAAGTTGCTCTCTTAGCTACAACCAGGAAAGGGTGCCAGTGACAGAAGGAAAATATCCATCACTGCAGTGAGTTAGAGGTAATCCAGACTCTGGGTGGCTGTAAATAGGTCAGGGTGCAGTCCTTGCAGCTGTCCCCAAGAACACAGCACAGCTCCGTCACTTAAACTTCACATGTCATTTGGTTCCTGTATCACTGAGCATAGTGATCATATTTCCAGCAAGGAACACGAATAGCTACAGAAACCTTAGTCGCCCTTTTCTCTAATGCTTGCAGTGAAACAGAAAATCATCTGGCGTATACTTGTGAAGTTGTCACATTACATTACTGTGAACAGACCTGTCCATCTCCAGCCCCTGGCAGCAATGTAACCTTTTCATGGAAGGGGGTGGCTGTGCATTTGTACAGGTATGAGACCACAGATCATGAATGCCAACCACAATAAAAGCAGAGACACACGTGGGAAACGAGACTGATTTCCCACAGGCCTCAGGTCACTGCTGTCCCTACTGCTGTGCCGGCCTCTGCAGAGCTCACAGCAAGTTCTGGAATAGAGCTCCCTGCTGAGGGTCTCTGTGACCTGCTTCCCACAGTTCCTCATAGTCCCTGTTTCACACTATGATCTCACTCACAGTGCTAACAAGTACAAGGGAGAGGAGGGCCACTGGCCCCCTTGGCCCTGGAGAAAAGCAGTGCAGCCCCGTGAATGCAGCCCTCGGCCCCAAGCGAAGGCTGAGGCCTTGGCGGGTGCAAGGAAAGAGGGTGGAGAACTCACTGAGCGGCCAGTGCTGCCCTGCCCGTGTGGCCACAGACCCTTCTGAGGGCAACCTCAGATCCTAGAAAACACTGACATGTGAACATACAAACACACAGAATTCTAAATGTGGAACTTTAAAATGAGGCCCTTTATTTTTGAATTGTCACCAAAGGTCACTTTGGGTTCAGGCACATGTAAAATATCGAGGAAAAGTGGGTCAGTAGGAGACAGAAGTAGGGCTACAGGCAGTGCTGGCCATTTCCTCATGGGGAGGAGAATCGGCCACAGAAGAGAATACTGTTGGTTTTGCTGTGCTGAAAGAAAAGGAAGGGATGGTCAGCACAGAACCTGGGGGTGATTCTCGCACATCGAAGCATCATGATGGCAGCCGTGGCAGCTGCAGCCTCCGTGCCTTCCACGTTGACCTCCACAAAGGACTTGTGAATGACCTTGGACAGAAACAGGTCTCCCACAGAAGACATTCCAGAAAAATCTGCCCGGGACTGCTCAAAGGCACCGGTCATGCCCAGAGAGCAAAGGACAGCCTCCATGTCATAACTCTCCTCCAGTTTAAACCTGGGCAGGAACACTTCCACCTCTTCTTCATCCAACATGCTTGGCATGGTCCATTCTATGAATTTCTCATAAGTTAGGTTTTTTTCCACCTAGAAGAGAAGGGGTAAAGATACTATGATCTGGAACAGTGCTGCCCAGTAGAACTACGCTATGATGTCAATGCTCTATGCTGTGCGGTATGAGATGGCAGTAATGGGGAGTTATGCTACTCAAGAAATATTCACTGGGAAATGCAGAGGACTGCTTAGTAGAACTGCAAGTGTGATTCCCTTGCCATCACAACACAACAATTCCTTAACACTCATTACCGTTTCCAGGTCCACATGTTCATCAGGGAGCATGATGATCATATTCAGCTCTTTGCCAACATAAGGCAGCACCAGAATTTTAGTGAATATTTCTCCTATGTAGGTCATATTAAACTTAGATTTCTTAAACATCATTTGCACAGGCTTCTTCTCATTCTATTTTGAAAAAAAGATAAATGTGAAGTTGAAACAAGACCCAGTTTACACACTGAACAAATCAACAAAGCTCACTACTCTAGGCCCCTAGAAGTACTTTCTTGGCTTCCACAACACAGTGCCCCTCTTTTGCTGGCGTGAATTCAGTGCCTCAAGCTCAGGACTCTGGGGTACCCAGGGCTCACTCCTTACACTGCTTTTCCCTTGGTGATGTCATTCAGTCTGGTGACTTTAAGTAGCATTCCCAAATTTATATTTCTAGCTGGGACCTTTCCTCTGTAGTCAAGACTCATATATTACACTGCCTACTTGATCCCTGCATTTGGACATAAAAGAAACCTCAATGTCACTTGTCACACTGGGCTCCTCATATTCCCTTCCAAGTCTGCTCCATCTACAATTTTCCCCATTGCAGTTGATGCTGATGCCAATGATCCCATTGTCAAAATCCCTGAGTATTTCTGACCCTTGTCACTCACAGCCCACATCTGAATCATCTTGGTCTGAATTTAAGACATAACAAAAATTTGACTTGTTCTTTCTACCACCATTGCTGCCAGCCTGATCCTTGCAATGACCACCTGAGTGACTCCCTCCATGTCCTTCCCCATTGTGATTTCCTCACCCAGGGCCACAGGGATCTGGTGAGTCACAGAATAAATCAGGCTGCATCACTCTTTGACTAACACCTTCCTATGGCTCCCTATCCAATCCAAGGGGGGTGAATGCTGAGGTCCTCAAAGCAACCTGCAATTGTGCCGAGAGCACCTGCTAGTGCCCCAGGAGCCCCGTGACGTGCTGCAGGCAATCCCGGCCCTGCCAGCTTGTTCCCCCTGAGGACCTGTGAGCACACAGCCTGGAACTCAGGGCCCGTTTCCAAGAATCTCTGTGGTTATTGCAACATATTCACCTTGCTGACTTGAAACATGCTCTCCTGGGTGTGCTCTTTGTTAAACTGACAATCCCAGTTTCCTTTGAAGTAGATGGCATTCACGAGGACCAGGCAAGTAACTGGATTCACTGAATTTGGAGACAGCAACTCTGGAATTTTGCCTGAAAAGAAAAATTAAAGAACTGGTTAACTAAGAGTGTTCTGATACATGCTTCGGGAATAATACTCAAATTGGGCCATGTCCTTGCATAGACAAACATTCAGTCCCTCAAATATAAGCATGTAAAGGGATACTTTAAAAATACCATCACTCAACTAAAACATGTAAAATTGTGAAAGTGATACATGTAGGATGAATTTATCACAAATGAGACAGGAACACCTGGTGCCTAAAGAAAGGTGCAGGTTTGTAGCAAGTGTAAAGAACAGTTTAAAGGAAGAGTCACCAGGGGTGTGGGCACCGCTGAGCTCCTGCACGGGACCCTGCAGGGCATGGGCCACGCTCTATAGGAAGACAGCCTGAGGCCTGCGTCCAAATGTTTCTCTACACTATTGGTGAAAAGAAAGACTAGATTAGCATGAACAACAAAAATCCAAGTGTAGATTGTTCTGGAAGAGGTGTACCAGATATTTAGAGACAGCACAGATATTTTGATGAGAACAGGAAAATGCTACAATACATAATCATACATTGCCAGTATTCAGAAGTGATCTTTAAAAGTTTACAATTTTTTAACAATGTTTTTATTTATGGATTTTAGAAAGAGAGAAAGGGAAGGGGACAGAGAGAGAGAGAGAGAGAGAGAGAGAACATCAACTTGTTCTTCCACTTATTTATGCATCCACTATTGATTCTTGTATGTGCCCTGACTGACCAGGGTCAAACCCAAAACTTGGGTGTCTTGGGATGATGCTCTTATGAACTCATCTACCCAGCTAACCAGCCAGGGCAGTTTACAGTTATTTTGAGGAAAAAATTATTACGTTACATTTGATGGTCTTGTGAAGAAACTAACATTAACGTTAATTAAAATCCCATTAAAACTGAATAACAACATAATTTCACCTTTTGTCTTCTTTTGTACCCAGGAGTTTATGCATTTACTGGCCTCCTCCATAGCTGTAATGAAGTCGACCTCTTCTAATTCTGCTAGGTAGAATTTGTGGCAGGAATCTTTGAGGGAATGGGAGAGACAGTAATGTATTTGAGTGGCCACAAAAACAAGCAACACCATTCGCTTACATTTTCGTTGTGAGAAATAGACAATTTTATGATTTACATGTAATACGAGGCATAAAAACACTGGGGAATAAATAAATAAATAAAATGAAATATTTAAATAAGTGAGGAATTAACCTGAAATTCAGCTGCATTTTATCTTAGTTTCTAAACTAAGGACAATAGTGATCTGAATGTCAAATAAACATCATAAATTGCTAGATCCATAAGGAAGTAGCTGGGCATCAAAAGATACAACATGCAGTAACTACAGATGTTCGCTCCCAACAAGCCACTGCATTTGCTAAGTGACATCCTACCCAAACCAAGAACCATAGCTTCTTCTGCATTTGAGAACCAGGGCCTATTGTTTCATACAATGCAGAGAAAATGTGTAGTTCTTCACAACCACGTCCACCACAACTCTCTGTGATGACAGAAATGTTCTAAATCTAAGCCACATGTGACTACTGAGCACTTGAAAGTGGCTACTCCTGCTAAGGAACTGAGCAATTCACTTGATTACACTTTAATTAACTATACTGAAATGTAAACACCTACTTGTGTCTAGTGGCTACTACTTTGGATAGATCATTCTAGAGTATGAGAAACTCTCCCCAAAGTTTAAAATATATTTCACTAATATAATCTATGAAATGAAAATGTTAATTAACACCTATATTATGTGATATAAAAGCAGACAATCTGATGGAAAACAAATGGACTGAAACAACAAATTTGTTGACAGTTCACTGTGGAATGGTTTTCCAATCTTTCTTTTGAACAGTTTGCAGCTAAGTACTAAATTCCACCTTTCAGGATGGTTTTCATATTACAGATTTTCACATTTCTCCTTCAGCTAGCAGAAGAGAAACAATGTAGCATAATAGCTATGAACACAAGTCCTGTGACTTAATAGCTGTGTAGCCTTAAAAAGGTCACTTAGATTCTCTAAGTTTCTTGTCCTCCGCTGTAAATGAGGACACGGTAGTACCTATATCTTAGAGGGTCACACTGCGGAACAGATGAGTTATCATTAGTACTGTGTTATGTAACATTTGAATTCTCAGCATGTTGCATCCACTATACTAAATGCTAGTTATATCATTTCATTTAATATTTACATAATTCAGGCTTTGCCAGTTTCACTTCTCATTGTTTTTGTTTTTGTCACTGTTGTTCTTTATTTTTCAATTATAGGTGACATTCAATATTACATTAGTTTCAGGTATCCAACATAGTGTTTAGACATTTATATAACTTACAAAGTGATTCCCCCATAAGTCTACAACCTACTCGACACCATGTAGAGTTAGTACAATGTAATTGACTACATTCCCTACCCTGTGCTTCGCATCCCTGTGATTGTTTTGCACCTGCCAATTTGTACATCTAAACCTCTTCAACTTCCCCCCCATTCCTCCAACCATCACCTATTTAGTGATCATCACTCTGTTGTCTGTATCTATATGCTTGTTTCCGTTTTGTCTGTTTATTTATTTTTTATTTATTTATTTATTTTAGATTCCACATATAAGTAAAATCATAGTCTTTCCCCATCTTTTTTCACTTCCTACTATACCCTGTAAGGTCCATTCATGTGGTCACAAATGGCAAGATTTCATTCTTTTTATGAGTAGTATTCCATAGTATATATGTACCACCTCTTCTTCACCCACTTGTCTAGTGATGGACACTTAAGTTGCTTCCATATCCTTGCTATTGTAAAAAACATAAGGATGCATGTATCTTTTCAATTTAAAGTTCTACATTTCTTCAGGTAAATGCATAAAGGTAGTGTTGCTGGGTCATATGGTAGTTCTATTTTTAATTTTTGTGTAACATCCATACTCTTTTCCATAGTGGCTGCACCAACTTACAATCCCTCCAGCAGTGCATGAAGGTTCCCTTTTCTTCACATTCTCACCATCACTTGCTGTGGACTACTCCTGAGAGTAATTTTGGCAGGTGTGAGGTGATATCTCACGGTGGTGTTAATCTGCATTTCACTGATGATTAGTGATATTGAGTGCCTTTTCATATGTCTATTGGCCATCTCTATATCCTCTTTGGAGATATGTCTATTCAGGCCCTCTGTCCATTTTTTAAAATATTTTATTTATTATTTTTAGAGAGAGGGAAAGGGAAGGAAGCAGAGAGGGAGAGAAACATCAATGTACTGTTTGCCTTTCACCTGCCTCCAGCTACAGACCTGACTAGAGACCTGGCTTGCAACCTGGTTATGTGCCCTGGCTTGGAATCGAACCAGCAACCTTTGGGTTCGAAGGCTGGTGCCTATCCACTGAGCCACCAGCCAGGGCTGCCCAATTTTAATTAGATTCTTTTTTGTTTTAGTTTGTTTTCTTCTTCTTCTTCTTCTTCTTCTTCTTCTTCTTCTTCTTCTTCTTCTTCTTCTTCTTCTTCTCCTCCTCCTCCTCCTCCTCCTCCTCCTCCT
>PVIW01017592.1:0-13641 GCA_004026585.1 Noctilio leporinus
CCCGTTTCCCCTGACCACTGAAGGCCTATTCCTTGTATTCATATACTTGGTTCTGTTTTGCTTGTTGTTAGTTTTGCTCATTATTGTCCCATAATGGGTGAGATCATATGATATTTGTCCTTCACTGACTGGCTTATTTCACTAAGCATAATACTCTCCAGTTCCATCCATGTTGTTGCAAAGGGTACAAGTTCCTTCTATTTTCAATATGCCTTTTGGGTCCCTTATTATTTAGTAAAACAACAAGAACTAGTACTCAAGTTTTCACATTCCCAGCGTGGTGCTATTTTTATCACATTACTTTGCTTTTATGACCTTTCCATCAACTCCATAGAGACTTAGTTTTGAGATCTTCATAGTTCGGCCTTCTTATTATATGTAAAAAGTTGTTCTGGAGACACACAAATTTTATTGCTTTCTAGACAGCCATGTCCACTGACCCTAACTCTGCCTCCTGGAACTTTAGACAACCTCCTGCATGTTCACTCAAACTTCCTAAAAGGATCTCTTGATAATAATGAATCTTTGCATACAGTGTCTCAAACTGAACTTTATTATGTATTTGTATATATCACCTCTTTGCTCAAAGCATAAATTCATAAAGGCATCAAGAAAACTGGGCCCATAGTAGCTGATCAAGTAATATTTATATATCTATGTATTTATTTTTACTGTCAAGTAATCATCATACCATATTAGAGAAAGAGAATGTAAATAATTTTTCTTTGATCAATATACTCTGAGTTTTTCTACAGTCCCAGTTTACTATTAAAAATAAACAAAATATAAAAAAGATACTGGTGCTTTGAAGTATCCTTTAGGTCAGTTAAAACTAATTTTAATTCCATATGATATTCCAAATTATTTTTGCTTTAATCAGTGCAAATGGTCTAGTTTTTTATTATTATTTTTCCTTCCTTGTTACAAATCATTGATTTGAACCCAGGTTTCCTTCCCTTCATCCTTGGTATCATATGAATTTTTCTTTATTTCACAGAGTCTAGCCTTTCCTTCTTCCCTTCTGCTATTTGCAGTATTTAAGCATATCTGTCAAGTCTGTGAGCATCTTAATCAGCAGTGTTTTGAACTCTGCATTTGGTAGGCTGGCTATCTCCTTGGCTGTTAGGTTGTCTATCTGTTCATCATTCAGTTCTCCCACTGGCACCTTGATCTACTCCTTCAGGCTATACTTTTCTGTCTCCTCAGCCTGACAGATTTCTGTGTTTGCCTCTGTGTCTTGGGTAGTTCTGTTGCACTTGTTGTATTGTAAGGGGTGGAGCCTTAGGAATTCGTCAGTGTGAGGTGACCCATTTCACCATGTCATAGAGCTGTATGTGGGGGAGGGGTCTTAGAGGGAACAATGTCGCTTGTGCATCAAATCTGGCAGGTCCTTCCTCTGCCCCAGCTCTCACTGGTTTTCACAGTCAGAAGCAATATAGTTCTATTCTTCCTGATGCTGGAACTTTGAGCTATGGAGTCTGGCCCTGGGATTAGTTTTTATTCTTATGAATATTTTCCTAATGCATGGTTGATTACTGAAGAACACATTGTGTTTAGTTTACCTAAACAATAATATAGTTTTATAAGAGATAAAAAGGAGGAATAACAAAGGAAAAATATATAAAGAAGTATCTACATTCCGCAAACAATAGCCTAATATCCCCCTTAGGAGAAAACTATGTAACTAATATATTTTAAATTATTATCAAGTCCATATAGCCTAATACCATTTCCTTCATTTTACACTGTGTTTATTTAAAAATTCTATTTGAATATCTATCTTCCAATAATCATAGATTTAATGAAATAGGATTTTAGTGTTCTAGGATATAGGAGGAAGAATTGGAGTAAGATAATTTAGAGAAACAGGATAAATGCTAATATTGGGTGATGAGTAATGTCATCATCAGAATGTAGTGGAGAAGGGACAGCTGGTATTTTCCATCTTACTAGATGCACAACATCCTCATGTTGGCATTAGGGAATAGCTCTCCATTTCAAAATGCTTTTGGATAATCCATGGTGCCAAATCATTCATTACCTAGCAATATAACCTATATTTTAAAGTGAAAACATTTCTATGAATACTCACTAGTAAATTATAAAAACAGATTTTATAACCATTAGAGAGCCAACTTCTAGGGATTCACATATCATGTGTCAATTCAAAAGTTATTATTTATCCAATGGGTTTCAGCATTAAAATTCAAAATTGCACACACTTAACCACAATGTAATAGTAACAATAACAGAGATAAAGAGACAAAACAAACAAATGAACAAACAAAACCTAACAAATTTCATTAAAAAAAAAAAAAACCTTTCCCTGAAAAAATATGTTTACAGAGCATTAAGAAGTTTACCAGGTAAAAGTAAGTCATCTCTCTTTCCATCTTCACTAATGTAATTGTTTATCAGGAATTCACATGAAATTTTTTTCAAATTAGACTTTTTTGTTATTAGTGTGAGAAAGATTAATAGTGCACAGGCAGGAAATCTCTCATTGTACAGTCCCAAATAATTGGCTGCTAGTATCTAGTTTTGTTGGTATATGTCAGCTACATAAAACTAAACAACCTATTATTTAGATCTCTACTTGATATTGCCAATAAAATGTTATCTAAAACAGCATAATTTATGACTTAAAATATCTGAGTTCTTTTTCTAAAAAAACTTCTATCTTTAAAAATTAGTATATAAAGCAGTGATCTTATAGTTAAAATCCAATTGTAATTATATCATAATTGTGATGGATAGGGCTTCAATTTTCTATCATTTTGATCCTTTGAAAACAAATTTATTACAATATACAAATAAGTTGAAAATGGAAAGACAATTGCAATAACCTACATAATTTTTTGAATACCATCACAAAACTGAAACTGCACTTAACACAGTAATGCATTCACACAAAGTTCTGCACACATTCCCTATATTACAAATTTGATGATAATATTACATGGCAATACATTCTCACAATTAAATTTGAAGTACAATATAATTTTGTTAAAAACTACTAATTTTGCCCTGGCTGGTGGCTCAGTAGATAGGTGCCAGTCTGCGAACCCAAAGGTCACTGGTTTGATCCCCAGCCAGGGCACATAACCAGGTTGCAAGACAGGTCTCCAGCTAGGTCCTTAGCTGGAGGCAGGTGAAAGGCAACCATATATTGATGTTTCTCTCCCTCTCTGTCTCCCTCCCTTCCCCTCTCTCTAATAATAATAAATAAAAATAAAAATAAATTACTAATTTTCTAAAAGTTGAAATCTACTTGTTTCATTTATTACTTTGGCTTTTACTTTTTAAAATATACCCATGAATATTATTTTTCATGTAGTCTCCATTCCAACTAATCACAGGCATTTCTCTAAATGCCAAGTATGAATACAATTAATTCTTTTTAAATTAAGCCACTAAACACAAGAGACTTGGGTCCCAACTTTTCCTGGGTCATTGTACAGACAGCTAGGACTACATTATGAAACTTGACTAACATTACTTCCAGTAGAATGATGCCCTATGGTATGTCATTCATACCAACTTGAGTTCTTTTCTAAGGCCACTGAGTAAGGATTTAGCTTTTGCTATTACCAAGGCCCTAATACCAAATTGCTACCCAGGGTCTGACCAAGTGTTTCACTTGGTAGTGCTAGTTAACCTAAATAATAGAAAACACACAAAAACACCATCATTCAAATGATTCATGTCATAAAACAAACTAGTAAAAGGTGATATAGTGTAATAGTGAAGTTGGAGCTGATATGTCTAGTTGTGAATTCAAATTCTGCATTTTCGTCAATGTGCACATTGGACTCTGTGTACATCAGTTAACTGATGAAAATAAAGATGTAGAAATCATCACAGTATTGAGAAGTTTAAATAACATATTAATACAATGTTTAAAAGCACATAAACATTCTTAGCACATTAAGGGGGTCATATAGTCTTAATTCTTTTAAAAATGATTTTTATTAACTTTTTTCATTACCATTTAGTCCCCTTATAATTCCCTCCCCTATACCAATCACCACACTGTTGCCCATGAGTCCTTTTTACTTTTTACTCACTCCCTTACACCCTACCCAAATGTTATCCTGCTCTCTATCTATGAGTCTGCCTTTTGCTTGTTAGTTCAGTTTGTTCATTAAATTCCACATATGAGTGAAATCATATGGCATTTATCTTTCTCTGACTGGCATATTTCACTTAGCATAATGTTTTCCAGGTCTATCCATACTGTTACAAAGGGTAAAACTTTCCTTTTTTTTTTTTCTGGCTCAGTAGTATTCTATTGTGTAAATTTGTCATAGTTGTTTAATCCATTCATCTTCTGATGGACACTTGGGCTGCTTCTATATCTGGGCAATGGTAAATAATGCTGCAATGAACATAGGGGTGCTTGTGTTTTTTCCAATTAGTGTTTTGGGTTTCTTCAGATATATTTCCAGCAGTGAGATCACTGTATATACATACATTTAGAATTTTTTGATATTTCCATACTGCTTTCCACAGTGGTTGCACCAATCTGCATTCACACCAATAGAGCAAGAGTGTTCCCCTTTCTCCACATCCTAACCAGCACTTGTTTATTGATTTATTGATTATAGCTATTTTGACAGGTGTGAGATGATATCTCATTGTGGTTTTAATCTGCATTTCTCTGAGGATTAGTGACATTGAGCATTTTTTTTCAGGCCTATTGGCCACCTGTATGTCCTTTCTAGTAAGTGTCTATTCAAGTCCTTTGCCCATTTTTAATTGGGTTGTTTATGTGGTGTTGAGTTTTGCAGTTCTTTATACATTTTTATACTAATCCCTTATCAGAAATATTGGAAAATATGTTCTCCCATTCTGTGGGTTGTCTTCTTACTTTGTTGATATTTCCCTATGCAGTGCACAAATGTTTTAGCTTGATGTAGTCCCATTTGTTTTGTTTTTTTTTTTTTTTTCTTTTGTTTCCCTTGCCTGGAGAGATATAGCTGATAAAATATTGCTATGAGCTATGTCCGAGAATTTGCTGCCTATGTTTTCTTCTATGAATTTAACCCATTTTGAATTTATTCTTATATATGATGAAAGAAGGTGGTCTAGTTTCATATTTTGCACATGCCTGTCCAATTTTCCCAACACAATTTACTAAAAAAACTATCTTTATCTTATTGTGTGTGCTTGCATCCTCTGTCAAATATTGACTATAAAGGTGTGGGTTTGTTTCTGGGCTTTCTATCCTGTTCCATTGTCTATGCATCTGTTTTTATGCCAGTACCATTTTGTTTTGATTACTATGGCCTTACACTATAGTATAGAAACCCATTGCAGTTTTATATGCCAATAACAAACTAACAGAAAGAAGAATTAAGAAAACAACCCTATTTATAATTGCTTCAAAAAGAATAAAATACCTAGGAATAAGTCTAACAAAGGATGTAACAGACCAGTACTTTGAAATTATAAGACACTGAAGAGAGAAATTGAATAAGATACAAATAAGTGGAATAACATACTGTGTCCATAGATAGGAAGAATTAATATAATTAAAATGTCCACACTACCCAAAGCAATTTATAGATCTCATGCAATTCCTATCAAGATTATAATGACATAGAACAAATATTTTTAAATTTTATATGGAACCACAAAAGGCCCTGCATAGCAAAAGCATTCTGAGAATGAAGAACAAAATTGGAGGAATTACACTACTTAATAGTCTTATCTCTTTAATCAGGATTGTGTAGCCATTTGTCAGATAACCTAACTAAAGTCATTTTCTAGTGTCATGACTAGAAAATTTCTTACCTTAGAAAGTGTGCATTTTATTGTTGGTAATGAGAAATATATCTAGCTCTGGGATTCATGGTAGATCAAAAGATCATTAAATGTTGTGATATAGGGATTGACATTCTACACTGGTAATCAGTCTGTAAATAAAATTTATATTATTTGTGTAGGATATAAGTCAAGTTCTAGTCCAAAAAATGTAGGAGAAGTGAATTTTCATTTAAGTTTTTTTTACATGGTATTAAAATATACAGGAAATCTGAATACAGCAGAAGATTCACATGGGTAATATATCTAAACCCCATCAAAACCATGTTCCATAGAGTTACAACATCATTCTCAAAAACACTATCTGGAGAATATTATAGTTTAGGAAGTTGCAATTTGGTGGAGAGGAGAGAAGGACTAGGAGGTGGATGAATTTAGGGAATTGGTTATAATCCTAAATAATTTCCTTTCATTTCATAAAGCTATCCTGTTAATTTAAATCAAATATTGGAAGGGGTTAGGACAGTGTTTGTTAAACAATGTCAGTAGCAGCTTCATTAGAACCCCCTGAGCATGCTTAAAACTCACACTCTTAAGCTTCATCACAGATCTTCTGAACATTTGTAGGGGAGCAGAAATTTATGACTTTTAACCTCTTTCAACTACTTCTCATAAAGAACCTTCTTACTTACCACTGCAAATAACTATTATGCACAATGCAGTTTATGGATCACTAGGTTAGTAACACTTTCCATAATGTAGATGAGATTAGAATACTCCATGACAATCTTGCCACAGTTATGTCTCAAGTGTGAAAAGTGCTTTTAGCTTCTCAGGCCAGGCTCTGCATGTTTAACACCATTATAAATCACATAAACTTCTTACCATCATACCTTAAAATAATTCTAGCAATCTTTAATTGTACTTAGAACCTAGAAAATATTGTTAAAACACAGAAAATTTCTATGACAATATAACTTCTTTCAACAGGAAATATTATTTGTGATTCATAATGTAATTACATTCAACAAACAAAGAATGTTAAAAACAAAAGGGTGTAAATGTTATAAAATATAATATGCACAAAATACACATTATCTATATATGTGATCTATACAAATAGTATATAAGAGAGTCAAGGTGGTGGTGGATTAGGCGGAAGCTACACTAACCTCCTCCCAGAACCAAACTGGAACTATAACTAAGTTATAGAAAAATTCTGATAATCACCTAAAGGCTAGCTGGAGAAAAACCTTACAACCAGGTACTTAAAGAAGAAGCCACATTACCACAGAAACTGGCAGGAAGGCATCAGAGGGCTAGCTGGGCTCCAGTGAGCTATATCTGAAGTTCTGGAGGGATAGCTCAGTGACAGGATGGGTGGGGACAGTTGCCCTGAGAAGTGTGCAGTCTAAACTTAAAGACAAGCTCCCCAGTCTAGAGCACTTTAACCAGGAAAGGTGCCCACAAAACATTCAGCTATGAAAAGCAGTGGGGATTCTGTCCACCAGAGAGAGACAGCTAGTGATGGAGACACCCTTTTAAAGGATCAGTGCACAATATTTCATTAGCAGCTACTTATCCTGGGAGATCAAAAAGGACTAGAGCCACGTGAGAAGAATCTGTGGTTGCTGATTGTGGAGAAAGAGCTGAAGGGTCAGCTACAAAGATACCTGTGCTCAATCATTCCCCATAATGCAGAAGCCATCTTTCTCAGAGAGAGCACTCCCCTCCATGCAGCATCAGCCTGGGGGAAAGCAATAGCACCACCCTTTGGAGCTTAAGCCCTGATGAGGATACAGCCTGAAGCTCTTTCAGTGATTAAGCCTAACAGACAGTGTACGGGCAGAGACCGATTTCTGGGTGCTTTGAGACTTTAGCTGACACTGCTCCAAGTCCAGTGCTAGTAAAATCCAGCCTTGGTGCACAGTTTGGTCTTTTCCAAATATACACAGGCCAAGCAAAAAGGAGCCAGAAGCTGTGGATTACTGACATCTCCAAACAGGTTGCCCCAGGCCAGTCATAAGCAGAGCCTGATATAGACATGCACAAGGGTTTTGGAAGACCTATCTGACACATAGAAACAAACACAAACAGGTAAACAAAATTGTAAGACAAAGAAATAGGTTCCAAATGACAAAACAAAAAAATTATCCAGAAGAAGAACTAAATTAAATGGAGGTAAGCAATTTATCAGGTAGAGAGTTCAAAGTCATGATTGTAAAGATGCTCCACAGCCTGAAAAAAAGGCATACAAACCATAAAAAGACAAGTCAGAAATTTAAAAAATGCAATATCTGAAATAAATAATACACTGGATAAAATATGAGTATACACAAGGTTTGATGTAGCAGAGGATCAAATAAGCAATTTGGAAGACAGAGTAAACACACAATCAGAGCAACAGAAAAGAAAGTATAAAAATGAGAATAGTTTAAGGGACCTTTAAGACAACATGAGGAGAGATCGAAGATGGCGACAGAGTAGAGAGCAGTGCTGATGGCATTCTCAAGTACCAGAGCAGCTGGAAGACAGCATAGAAAGCATGAGAGGTCTGCAGGTCCCTAAGAATTGGAGCTGTCAGCACCTGGACTCAGGGGAACACAGCCCAGAGGCAGCAGAGACCTATAGGAGAGCAGGTGAGACACTTCCAAACTGGCCAGCAGGCTAGGTCAGCTCTGGGTAGTGGTGGCTCCACCCAGAGGGGCGTGTCTAACTGAAGCCAGCTCCAGGCTCCCTGGCACTAGAAATCTGAGCAGTAAAGTGTGGGCTGTGAGGGCAAATGCCAGAGGGAATGAGGACTTGAACTCCTGCAGTGAAGGGACTATGTGAGAGCCTTGCTCTGGCAACAGGGAGAGGAAGCTCCTCACTGGGCCAGAGGCAGAGGAGAAGAGTCCTGCATGGAGCAGGAGTGGGGGAGCAGGGAAGTGCACTGGCCGGGGCATTGAAAGGGCAGAAAACAGTGCTGCTGGGCTACAGGAGAAATAGTGGCTTAAAGCCCCTACAAGGGGGGAGGCCCAGCCCTGCGCACCCACACAGGCCCCCAGGCTCCAAAAGGAACTGCAAAATGCCAGCTGGGAACTTGTAGCTGGGGCAACCAACTAATGCCAGCAACAAAGGCCACACTGTAGACACTCTGGAAAACCAAGCCAGCATCACAGAGGCAGTGTAAAGGACTCCTTGGAGAGCTGGTCTGCTTGGAGGATTGTCCCTCGCCAGGGGGAGCCAGACAGTGTTGGCAGATCCCGGGCAGTATTGGCGGACCCTGAGCACTGTTGGTGGAAGGGGGCTGCCTCTTCCAGGACCTGCTGGGTCAGTGCTAGTCATCACAGGAGCCAGTGAGGTTGCAGGCCACCCTGCAGTGGTGCCAGGAGCCTATCCCAGGCAGGAAACTCCTCCAGGAGCTGGAGGGGGAGGAGCAACTAAAGACATCACAGAAACACCCTGCTGGACTTCAAACAGAAGAAAAGGAAGGGCTCCAGAACACCGGCAGCCCTGAAACCCTGCTAGGCTACTGGAGACCCAGCCTACCTGGGGGCTGACACTCAGAATCAGCCCTGACTGTGACAACCATAAGTCTTGCCACTCCAAGAGCACACAGCTTGACTGTTGACTGCAGAGACCTGACCAAGAAAAAGAGGCAGACTCAGGAAATGGATTGCTGCTAATCTCAAGCACCTGAGTTACACCAAGAGCTACATGAACTATTAATCTCTAACATATCCTTTTCAAAAGTTACTTCCAACCCTCACAATTAGTACATTTTAAGTAAATACTGTTTAAACCCTAGTGTATCACAGCTCACATATTTTTAATCCAACCCTATCTCAATCCACCTAAATACCCAAGACCGTCCCCCTACTCTTGATTTAAACTCTACTCACTCTCCTGCTACAACTCATTCCCAGTTCTCAATCTAAGTATTCCTCCCCTCCTCAGCCACCTAAACCCTTTTCTTTCTTTCTTTCTTTCTTTTTAATTGAAAAAAATTTTTTTCCTGCTAAAAGCCCACAGGTCCTGGCTCCACCTGGACCAATCAGGGAACACTAAGGGTGAACAGGGAGGCAGATGCGGCAACTATATACATAGGCTTACATTGTTCACTCATACTTGAGGCTTTCTGATTCTCCCTTTCCTCATTTCTATAGAATAGAAAAGTTGGTTTTCTCTCTCATATCACTGCTATCTTTGCTACTCCTCAGCACCCTTCAAAACTATCTATACTTTAATTAACTTAATCATTTTTCCCCTTGTACAACAGGCTTAATATATCTATATCTCTATCAAGACTGACTCAATTGCAGCTGAAGGTGTGATTAAGAGCGGGGGTTACCTTGGTGAGTTTGGGTATATAGTTATGTTCATAGGCAGTTAAAAGGGGAAGTAAAAGAGAAAGATATCTCTGAAGGTATGTTTATTTTGCCTGGACTGGTGGTTCTGTTTTATACGCAGCTCAAAAACAGTGTATGAGAAAGGATAAAAGGAGTGTCTTGACTGGAAGGAAAGGAGCAACATACACAACCAATCCAGAATACCACCAGACAGCCCAAATAAAGGCCACACCAAGAGCAATAAGTGGAGAAAATCTAAGAGACTGCAACACTGAACTCCACATATCTCCTAGCACAGAAGGGTGCTCAATTAAGGCAAGGAAGCAAAGCAGATTAATCCAAGGAAAAAATAGAAAAACAAGCAACAACAGACAACCAAAAATGGGGGAAAAAAAGAATCAGTCCATCACCAAGGGGAAAGGAAGAATCCCCAGAAAGACCACCAAATGAAACAGAGGCATACGATATATCAGATAAGGAATTCAAAAGAATGATGATAGAGAAGCTCAATGAGCTCAGCCAGATCAAAGAAAACTATAAACAACTCCAGGGAAGTTACAAGGAACTTACTGAGAGCTACAACAACATCTAAAAGGACATAGAAACTATCAGTAAGAGCCAGGAGGAAATGAAGAATACAATTTCTGAATCGAAGAATACAGTAGAAGAAATCAACAGTAAGCTAGATGAAACAGAGGACTGGATCAGTGAGTTGGAGGATAATGTAGACAAATACTCCAAGACAGCACAAGAGAATGAAAAAAAGCTGAAGAAGAATGAAAAGGTTTTAAGAGAGCTGCAGGACAACATGAAATGTTACAGCATCTGTATCATAAGGATACCAAAAGGAGAAGAGAAACAAGGAATAGAAAACCTGTTCAAAAAAGTCATGATAGAAAATTTCCCTAACATGATGAGTGAAAACATTAATCAATTTCAGGAAGCACAGAGGGTCCCAATGAAGATCAACCCAAACAGGCCAACACCAAGGCACATTATTATTAAAATGGAAAATTTCAAAGACAAAGAAAGAATCCTAAAAGCATCAAGAGAGAAATGACAAATAACATATAAGGAGGCTCCAATAAGGCTATCAAATGATTATTCAATGGAAACAATTCAAGCCAGAAGGGAATGGCAAAAAACTTTCAAGTAATGGTAAACAAAGGCCTGCAACCAAGAATACTCTACCCAGCAAGGCTCTCATTTAAGATAGAAGGAGAAATAAGGAGCTTCCCAGACAAAAAAAGACTGAAAGAATACATCTCTACGAAACCAGCATTGCAAGAAATGCTAAAGGGTCTGCTTTAAAAATAAATAAATAAATAAAACGAAGAAACAGAGAAAGCCAAAGAGAAATACAGGTACAAAGGGAGAATGTGGTAATGAATAAGTATCAATCAATAATCACCTTAAATGTAAATGGATTAAATACACCAATCAAAAGACAAAGGGTAGCCGAGTGGATAAGAAAACATGACCCACATATATGCTGTCTTCAAGATACTCACCACAGAACAAAAGATCGAAACAGATTGAGAGTGAAGGGATGGAAAAATATATATCAAGCAAATGGACATGAAAAAAAAGCTGGAGTAGCAATCCTTATTTCAGACAAAATAGATTTTACAATGAAGGACATAAAAAGCAATAAAGATGGATATTACATAATCCTTAAGGGAACAATCCATCAAGAAGAAATAACTCTGGTAAACATATACGCACCCAACATAGGAGCTCCGAAATATATAAGGAAAATCTTGGAGGACTTTAAGAAAGCTATAGAGAGGAGAAAAAATGCAACAGAGTAGAGAGCAGTGCTGATGGTGTTCTCATGTACCAGAGCAGCTAGAGGACAATACAGGGAGTGCGAGATGTCTTCAGGTCCCTAAGAATTGGAGTGGTCAGCATCTGGACTCAGGGGAGTACAGCGCAGCGGCAGCAGAGACCTGCAGGAGAGCAGCCCTCAGGTCCTGGCTCCATCTGGACCGATCAGGGATTGTTAAGGGTGAACAGCCATCTAAATACTTTCTTCTTATTATTATCATTTTTATTTCTTTTTTCCTTTTGTTTTTTTTTTTTTGTTTTTTCTTTTCTTTTCTTTTCTTTTTTTCCTAAAAGCCCACAGGTCCAGAATACAACCAGACAGCCCAAATAAAGGACACACCAAGAACAACAAGTGGAGAAAATCTGGGAGACTGCAACACTGAACTCCACAAATCTCCTATCACAGAAGGTTGCTCAACTAAGGCAAGGAAGCAAAGTGGGTTAACCCAAGGAAAAAAAACAAAAAAATAAAAAGCAAGCAACAACAGACACCCAAAATGGGGGGAAAAATAGTCAGTTCATCACAAAAAGTAAAGGAAGAATCCCCAGAAAGACCACCAAATGAAACAGAGGCACCTGAAATATCAGATAAGGAATTCAAAAGGATGCTGATAGAGAAGCTCATTGAGCTCAGCCACATCAAAGAAAACTATGAACAACTCCAGGAGAACTACAAAGAACTCCAGGGAAGTTACAAGGAACTTAGTGAGAGGTACAACAGCATGAAAAAGGATATAAAAACTATCAATAAGTGCCAGGAGGCACACTATCTTAAAGGAGGCTGCCATGATAGTTTCTCATCAACCCAGAGTCTTACTCAAGACACATCATAATTAAAATGGTAAATTTCAGAGACAAAGAGAGAATTCTAAAAGCAGCAAGAGAAAACCACTTAATAATATACAAGGGGGATCCATAATGTTATAAGCTGATTTCTGAAAAGAAAAACTACAAATGAAAAGGAAATGGATAAAATATTCCAAGCAATGGGGAAAAAAAAGCCCTACAACCAAGAATACTTTACTGAGCAAGGCTCTCATTCAAAAGGGAAGATTAAATAAGGAGTTTCTCAGACAAAGAATACATTTCCAAAAACCAGTATTGCAAGGATGCTAAAGGGTCTGCTTAAAGAAGATTAAGAAATGGAGGCAGAGAGGAACACAGGTACAGAGAAGAACAGAAACAATAAATAAGAACCTATCAATAATAATGTTAAATGTAAATGGATTAACTGTACCAATTAAAAGACATCGGGTATCTGAATGGATAAGAAAACATAACCCATGTGCATGATG
The DNA here is from genome assembly GCA_004026585.1 of Noctilio leporinus. Taxonomy (NCBI): domain Eukaryota; kingdom Metazoa; phylum Chordata; class Mammalia; order Chiroptera; family Noctilionidae; genus Noctilio; species Noctilio leporinus. The sequence continues at coordinate 13,220 of PVIW01017592.1, forward strand.
TCTACAACAGGTGACCTGAGGACAAAAGACTGACACAATCGACACAGATTGAGAGTGAAGGGATGGAAAACTATATATCAAGCAAATGGACATGAAAAAAAAGCTGGAGTAGCAATACTGATTTCAGACAAAATAGATTTTACAATGAAGAACATAAAAAGGGACAAAGATGGACATTTCATAATACTTAAGGGAACAATCCATCAAGAAGAAATAACTCTGGTAAACATATACGCACCCAACATAGGAGCTCCGAAATATATAAGGAAAATCTTGGAAGACTTTAAGAAAGACATAGACAGCAACACACTAATAGTAGGGGATTTTAATACCCCACTATCAATAACGGACAGATCTTCCAAACAAAAAATCCCCAGAGATGTTGTGGCATTGAACAACACTCTAGAGGAAATGGACCTAAC
>PVIW01017593.1:0-13631 GCA_004026585.1 Noctilio leporinus
TTTTGCAAAGGATATGTTGGGGCTTAATAGTTCATATTGCTCTCGGTATAATTCAGGTGCTTGAGATTGGCAGCAATCCCTTTCCTGATGCTGCCTCTTTTTCTTGGTCAGGACTTTACAGTCTATAGTCTATATTCTAGCCGGTCTTGGTGCGTGGCAGGGCCTCTGATTGTCGCAGTAGGGCTGATTCTGAGTGTCCTCCCCCAGGTAGGCTGGGCCTTCAGCAGCCTGGCTGGGTGTTAGGGCTGCCGGTGTTCTGGAGCCCACAGGGAGCTCCCTCCCACTCCTGGCGGAGGTTCCGGCCCAGGACGCGCCCCCAGCACTTCTGCAGGGCAGCCCGCAATTTCGCTGGTCCCTGTGACGACTGGTCTCGTCCCCGCAGTTCCGGGAGGAGGCCGGGCCTGTCAGTCAACACTGTCTGGGGTCCGCCTACACTGTCCCGCCCTTCCAGGGCGGGCACCACGCCCCCAAGCCAATCAGCTCTCCTCGGAGTCCTTTAGGCGGCCTCTGTGATGAGCCCCTCCCAAGCGTGGGTGGCGCGGCCTTTGTCTCCAGCAATGGCGGGTCTCCCGCCACTAGTTCCCGGCTCGCAGGCTCGCTGCCTGGAGTTTCCCGCGGAGCCTGGGGGCCTGTGTGGTTGCGCAGGGCTGGGCCTCCCCCCTCGCAGGGGCTTCCAGCTGCTGTTTCCCCGGTGGCCCAGCAGCTCCGTTTTTCAGCCCTCTCGCCGCCCCGCTGGTGCACTTCCCGCTCCCCTGCTCCGGCTTCCCGCAGGACTCTTCTCCTCCTCCTCTAGCCCCGCGCGCGCACACGGAGCCTCCTCTCCCCGTTGCCGGAGTGAGTTTCTCACACAGTCCCTCCCCTGCAAGAGTTCAATTCCGGGTTCCCTACGGCGTTCGCCCTCGCTGCCCGCACTTCCCTGTTGAGACTTCCAGTCACCAGCGAGCCCGGAACTGGCCCCAGTCAAATGCGCGCCCCTCTGGGCAGAGCCGCCCCTGCCCAGAGCCGACCTCGGCCCGCCGGCCGGTCGGTCGGGAACGCCTCACCTACTGTCCTGCTGGCCTCCTCTGCCTCTGGGCTCTGTTCCCCTGTTGGACTGTTTCTTTTTCTCCCCATTTTTAGGTGTCTCTTTTTGTTTGGTTTTGCTTTGTAGATTGGGCTTTTTGAGTTTCTGTCTTTGTGGTGTGATGTTCTGTTGTGTAGAGGTGCACTTTCTGTACTTCCTGGACCCAACTCTGGTGATGTCAGATCATTCCACAGTCTGAGCCTAGTCAGCCTATTGGAGCCAACCAAATATCCACTGTCTTTGAGCCCTTGTTTTAAATCCATTTAATCTGTGCTCTGTTGTCAGGTGTAGGTACTGCTGGGCGGGACCAATTAGTTCAATTGTAAACCAATCAATCTGCGATCAGTGGTTACTTTAGGCACCACTAGGCACTGCTGGGCCTGATAGATTGATTCAGTTGTAATCCTATCAATCTGAGATCAACTGCCAAGCTCAGGCACTGTTGGGGGCAGATTGATTCCAGTGAGTGGGACTATGACATCACCTCAGGCCTAAGCCTTTGGGTGCAGTGTACTCTGCCTGTGTTGTGGGAGATGAGTCAGCACTGGGACCTGGTCGGCTGCTCCCTCATTTCTATCCTCAAGCATCTCTAGTCCACTCTGGTCTCCCTTCACTGGAACCCCAGGTAAGTGGGTGCTAATGTATTTTCGTGTGTGGTCACTTTAGTAATTCTCTGTCTCTAGTGCTCTCCAGCTAGCCAACCCTGAGGCTTTTTGCTTTTCACAGCTGGATGCTGTGTTACTCTCAGCTATGTTGCTATAGGCTTGGAATCCCAGCTAGGAGTTTAGAACCCATCCTTCTGAGGTGGAGCCCCTGGCTCCATTCCTTCAGCTTCTGCCCATGGGAGCCCAGCCAGCTCTCTCACATTTCTGCAATTCCTACCTGTCATGCTGTGATGAATCGGCCTCTTCTTTTCTGCCTATGGTTATAAGGCTTCTCTCCAGCTGGTTTTCTGTTGGTTATTCTGGATGATATTTTTCCCCAATGAAGTTGTAATTCCAGATTGGTTCTGGAATAAAAGTGGTGTAGCTCCACTTATTCTTCCACCATTTTGGACTCCTTCATTTAATATTTCTCCATTTATTGAATTATATTTTTGTCTTGTTGTTTTGTGATGGCACCTTTCTATTGGTTTTTATTACATAAGCACTTATTTTTTTAAAATATTTTATTATTTTTAGAGGGAGGGGAAGGGAGAGAGGCAGAGAGGGAGAGAGACATCAATGTATGGTTGCCTTTCACCTTTGTCCAGCTACAGATCTGGCTGGGGACTTGGCTTGCAACTTGGTCATGTGCCCTGACTGGGAATTGAACCAGAGACTTTTGGGTTCACAGGCTGGCACCTTATCCACTGTGCCACTAGCCAAGGTGGGAGCACTTATGTTTTTAATGAGCAGCATATGTTTAATCATCTCTTTGAGGATACTGATGTCTCCTTCTGTTTGTTCTAGCCTTTCCACTTTATCTGGCATGGCTTCTTAGAGTGTTGATGTTGGCTGCTTTTCTGTTAGTTTTTGTGTGTTTTGACATCTTAGTTTCCTGATTCACTTCTAAGTTTTCTCTCTCTTCCTCTCTGGTACCTCGCTCCTCCCTGCTTGGTGCCTGAGCAATAGTCCTCCCAGGCCCCTGTCCAGAGTGAGATTTCATGTGACAGTCAGGCTCCTACCCTGACCTGACCCAGGGGCTGACTCATCTCCAGCCCCTCTTATAGGAGGCAGATTAAGTCAAGGTACAGACCTGCTTTGGTATCCACAAGACTCCCTTGGCCATAGACTTGGGCAAAGTCAGTAGCAACTTATTTCTTTTTCTGTCTTTTTTTTTTTTTTTTTTTACTATACAGAAATACCTTGTTTTATTGCCCTTTGCTTTATTCACTTCATAGATATTGCATTCTTTTACATTTATTTTAATGTATTTTTAAAGTATATATTGTTGGTTATGCTGTTACAATTGTCCCTATTTATTTTCCCTTGGCTCCCATTCACCCACAACCCACCTTCTCTCCCCAAATCCCACACCTTTTAGTTCAAGATCATAGGTCATGCATATAAGTTATCCTTTCCTATATTATTCTTATCTTCCCCCTGTCTATCTTGTACCCACCAATTATGTTTCCTAATCCCTGCACCATTTTGACATTTCTCCCCCTTCTCCCTCCCAGATGAAAACTCTCCCAATGATCCCCACACCTGTGGTTCTGATTTTATTTTGGTTGTTTTTTTAGTTTGTTTTTGTTTTTATTTTTTAGACTTTCTTGTTGATAGTTGTGAGTTTGTTGTCATTTTAATGTTCGTATTTTTTATCTTTTTTTTTCTTAAATAAGCCCCTTTAACATTTCATATAATAATGGCTTGGCGATGATGAACTCCTTTAGCTTTACCTTGTCTGGGATGTACTTTATCTACCCTTCCATTCTAAATGATAGCTTTGCTGGATAGAACAATCTTGGTTGTAGGTCCTTGCTTTTCATCACTTTGTATACTTCTTGTCAGGCTTTTCTTGCCTGCAAAGTTTATTTTGAGAAATCTACTGATAGTGTTATAGGAACCCCTTTGTAGGTAACTCTTCTTTTCTCTTAATGCTCTTGTTGCTTTTAAAATTCTCTCTTTATCTTTTTGCATTTTAATTATGATATACCTTGGTGTGGTCCTCTTTGGGCCTGGCTTGTTTGGAACTCTCTATGCTTCCTGGACTTGTATGTCTATATTCTTCACCAAATTTGGGAAGTTTTCTTTAATTATTTTTTCAATAAGTTTTAAATTTCTTGCTCTTCCTTTTCTTCTTCTGATACCCCTATGATTCAGCTGTTGGCACATTAAAAGTGGTCCCTCTCACTTCTTTCAATTCATGTTTCTTCATTCTGTACTGGTTGACAGTTTATTTCTTCCTTGTGTTTCAAATCATTGATCTGAACCATATTTTCCTTGCCTTCATCATTGATTTTGTGTGGATTTTCCTTAATTTCATTTAGCATAGCCTTCATTTCTTCCCTTCTGTGTTTGCCATACTCAAGCATATCTGTCAAGTCTGTGAGCATCTTTATCACCAACATTTTGAACTCTGCATCTGTTAGGTTGTCTATATCCTTGGCTGTTAGGTTGGCTATCTCCACATCACTTAGCTCTTACACTGCAACCTTGATCTGTTTCCTTTTCTGGGCCATACTTCTCTGTCTCCTCAACTTGACATGTTCCTGTGTTTGCCTCTGTGTAGAGCTGTTGAAACTGCTACATTGTAAGGAGTGGAGTCTTAGGTATTCATCAGTCCTAGGCAACCCATTTCACCATGTTGTGGTGCTATATATGAGGGAGGGGTCTGAGAGGGAACAATGCTACCTGCTCAGCATTTTCTCCCTTTCCAGGCACTTCTCTTATTTCCAGTATGGGACTGGGACCTCTCTAGCTGTTGCCCTGGATGTAGTTCCCAGAGTGGGTGGGCCTATGGATGTTCTGGGACTATGGGGGCTCTCTAAACAAGCATACTCTACTGAGAGACTGGCAGTTTTCTCCTCTGCTCCAACACCCACTGGTTTTCACATCCAGAAGCACCAAGGCTTTATTTTCCCCCTGTGCTGGAACCAACAGACATGCAGTATAGTCCAGTGCCAGAATGCTCCCTGGGTGTCCCTACTTTATTTATTTATATCTATATATAAAGTATATCTATATATTTTAAATCTTCTTAAAACATTTTTTTTTTAATTCCTTATTTTTTAGAGAGAAGGGCAGGGAGGAAGGAAGAAAGGGAGAGAAACATCAATGTATGGTTGCCTTTCACCTCCCTGTAGCTATGGACCTGGCTGGAGACCTGGCTTGCAACCTGGTTATGCACCCTGACTGGAGATCAAACTAATGACCTTTGGGTTCGTAGGCCGGTGCCTATCCACTGTGCCACTAGCCAGGGCCCCTGCCAGCAGACCACAGCTACTGTTCTGCCGCAGCCACCACTGCATTACCAAACTGCACCATTAAACTGTGTCCTTTCTGTCTCAGCTCGCCACTCTAACCTGTCTGGATGGGTATTTCTTCTTTGTATCTTTGTTGGATGTCTGTTCAGCTATATTTTCTGGAACTTCTGGTTGTCTCTAGTTTTGAAGTAGTTGTACTCCTTCTTAGTTGTAGAGGAAGACACAGCATGTCTACCTAAGCCTCCATCTTGGCCAGAAGTTCTTTTTTCTTTTCTCTTTTATTTTCATCTGAGAATATTTCTTTCCCCACTGCTTTTAGAGAGAGAGGAAAGGAGAGATGAAGGGACAGAGAGAAGCATTGATTGGCAGAGAGAAGCATCAGTTGGCTGTCTCCTGTAGGCACTGGGACCAAAGGGTAGAAATGGAGTCTTCAATCCAGGCATGCACCCTGACTGGGAATTGATCCTGCAACTTTTACATTACAGGATGATACTCCAACTGAGACACATTGGCCAGAACCTCCAGTCTATTTTCTTGAATAGTGTGGAAGGGTGGAGAGAAGCCAATCTCAGCTCCTAGATTTTTGAGCAATAAACATGACTCTGGTTCCCCTGCCCCCTCAAGCAGGTAATTTAATTCTTTCTCATCACTGGACAGGACTGAATTTCCAGCAGCATGTGACTAGATTCAGACTCAGAGCCCAACAGGCCACAGTTTCAACCCTGTTCATCTTTTGCATTTATGTTCCATTTCTGGAAATATCCATGGGGATATTCTCCCCTTGCTGAACATAAACTTTTTATTTTTTCTGCTATTTTATCCATAAATGTTCTGCATTGGAAGATTCTGGGCTAAATATTCTGTGTCACTCATGAGTACACACACACACACACACACACACACATTAATTGTAGCTTTACACTACCTGGTAGAGAACTACTCTAATAAGCTTCCTCAATTATATTCTTATAACTTTCTTCTTGGGGCTGGACTAGGCTGGAGGCTCTACAACAGTTACCTGAGATGAGGATGGAGGAAGTGGTGTCCTCAGCCATCTGAGAACATTTGAGAGGAGCCCTGGGTTGGCAGGAGGATGATTTTTGCCTGGGAGTTTCATGCCAACATTTCACCAGGAATCTCAAACCAGGCTAGATCTAACACCAGGGGAAATATAAAAGGAAATGTTGAAACCTTGGCATGGTCCCTAGATGGACAACCAGAGGTTTCATATATATATCAGGGGATCCCTCCAGAAAATAATGGTGTGTATGACAGCCAAGAGGCACCTGGGCCATTATGTAGCTGTGTCCTTAGGATTCAGTGAGTACATGGGCTTATATTCCAAATCTACCCTGACCTGGATTAGCAGGGGATTTCCAGTTGTCTCCACACAGGGACAAGGTGCATTCACCATCCCAGCAGGCCCCTCTTTCCTGCTGCATGGCAAGGTGACCTACACTGGAAAATACATACAAAGTGGTGCCTGATTTGCAATATAAGCTGAATCTGGCCTTCTGCTCAAGGGCCCTTGTGCGTATGAATTTCAGGGCAGCGAGGAGTAGCCTCCGCCCCACTCAGAGGCCCAGGTTCCCCACATTTTGGATGTGGCCTTTGCTCAGGGGCAGGTATGGGCCATCTTCCCTAGTGTCAGACACCTTGTCTCCTTGGCACCCGTGCAAGCCTGTCCCAAAAGGCAGTCCTTCCTGAAACTGGGTGTCATCGCTTGACAGAGAATGCCAGGAGTTCTAACTTGACCTTCAGCAAATGAAAGCCTTCCACTCTTGGCTGGGATGGCAGATCACTTTGCTTGGGTTTCAGCCTGAGCCCAGGTTCAAAGGTCTGTAAAACTCTGAAAACCCCACCAGGGGGAGCCCTAGTAACATCTTGGGTGTGTGGCTCCTAAATGGCAAATGCTAGGCCTTGAGGGAAAAGCAAGACTTCAGGCAAAAGCTCAGAATTTAGGAGAAGTGGAGAATAGGGGTAACCTTCCCACCCAAATAGAAAGAGACTTCGTTGGACTCTTGGTGGAGGGGCTGTGATGAGACTACAGACGCCATTAGTCCCAGAGGAAGGGTCCTGGAGCTAAGCCCTGGAGGTGGCAGAAATGGCAGAAACACTACTGAGATCAGAGGGAGACTTCTGTCTGGCTTCTTTTTTAAAAACTGAATGTACTTGACATAAGACTGTATAAATTTAAGGTGTACAAGGTGCTACTTTGATACATTTATGTATTGTAATATGATTGCCACTGTAGTCATATTTAGCACATTATATAATTTTAATACAATATTGTTTATATTCATTATACTATGTATTAGATCTCTGGCTTATTTACTATTTGTTTCAAGTTTATTTTTATTTTATTTAAAAGAATTTTTTTTTTTTTAATTTAATTTTAGAGAGGAGGAAGGGAAGGAGAAAGGAAGAGAAACATCAATGTGTGGTTGCCTCTTGCATTCATCCCCAACTAGGGACCTGGCCTGCAACCCAGGCATGTGCCCTGACTTGGAGTCAAACTGGTGACCCTTTGATTCACAGGCCAATGCCCAATCCACTAAGCCGCACTAGCCAGGGATCCTTTATTTATTTTTAAATTTAAGTACAGTTGGTATACAGCATTATATAAAATGTCAATATAGTGATTTGACATTTTTATAAGTTTGCACCTCCCATCCCCTAATAACCACCATTTTACTTTCTATTTTTTACAGGTTTAACTTTTTTAGATTCCACACTTTAGTGAGGTCACACAGTACTTGTCTTTTTCTGTTTGACTTATCCCGTTCAGCATAATATGCTTCAAGGTCTTTCCATATTGTTACAAATGGCAGAATTTCTCCTTCCTCATGTCTAAATAATATTCCATTGTGTATATATATACCGCATCTTCTTGATCCATTCATCCATTGATGGGCATTTACATTGTTTCCATGTCTTGGTTGTGGCTAACGCTGCAGTAAATATGGGGGTGTGTATCTTTTTGACATACTAATTTTATTTCCTTTGGATAAATACCCACAAGTAGAACTGCTGGATCATAAGGTAGTTCTATTTTTAATTTCTTGAGGAATCTCCTTTTGTTTTCCATATTATCCACACAAATTTACATTCTTTGAACCCTGATAACCTGAAAACCCCAAAGGAAGCACATATGGTGCTGCTAGGCTGGCTAGGCCTCAGCTGGCCTCTGCAGCACCCTGCACCACTGTGCAGGGAACAGAGCTGCTTTTCATACTTTGATCCACCTGGGACATGCTGGAACCTAAGCTGGAAACTGTCCAAATACCTGTTCACAGGACAATGGAAAGAAGCACTATCAGAGTCCTGTGGGATCCTCAGCCAGGTAAATCTGCAGGCATGAATGGCAGAAGCCAGATGCAAAAGGGCCCACATGTAGCTCAGGTCAGGCACAACTGGAGAAATTGGGAGGCCACTGACCCTTTGAGAAGACAGTGATTTAAAAGGGTCTATGAGGGAGGTCCCTGGCATCCTGGGAATGCTTTGTTCCTTTATCTAGGAGCTGGTTGCATGGATGGGCTTAGTGTTTAAAAGTTCATCGTGCCATACACTTACAACTTGTGCCCTTTTCTGTATGTATGTTATATTATAGAAAAACACTTTAAAATTATATGTGTGGAAAATAAGACTGCAGAGTGGAATGAGAAGGTGGGGTGGTCTTTTGTCACCCTTGTCTCAGTGCCCTGTGCCTCCTCATTGAATCTCTGCTCTCATCTCAAGAGGCAAAGAGCAGTGGCAAAATTTAAATCATCAAGGACTTTCCACTCTTATGTTCCTGACATCTTCCTTAATTCTACCTTCTTTCTAATGGCTTCCTGAATTGATCTCCTATATTGTTCAGCTCCTGCAAAAACTGAAATGGATTAGATGGGTCTGTGTTATTGAAAGCTCCAGTTAATTGTCTCCTTCATAAAATACTAACTGGACTTGAGGGTCAACATCAGCATTTATAAGTCAGCAGAAAGGCTTGTGGGCAGCTCGCACCAACCAGGCAGATGCTGTTGGTCAAGTTTGAGGTCTCCCTGACACTTTCCCCAGAGCCATCAGGGGGCCTCAACCCACCAGGGATCACCTAGAGGAAGGGGATTAGTGCTCTACACTGAGAGGGGTTAAAGATGCTGCTTATCCCATTGAGAGGTGGGGTCCCCTTGTATCTGAGTGGGTTCTGTGGCTTTTTTAAAACAAGATTTATTTATTTATTTTTAGAGGGTGGGAGGAAGGGAGAAAGAGGGGAACAGAAACATTGATGTGAGAGAGGAACATGGATCAGATGCCTCTTATACATCTCCGATCAGATTGAATCCACAACCCATGCATGTGCCCTGACCAGGAATCAAACCAGCAACTTTTTGCTCTGCAGGATGATGTCCAACCAACAGCCACACTGAACAGGGTGGTTCTGTGGACTTTTGATCCACAAAAATCAGTGATGCTGAGCCAGTTTCCAGGCCAGGGCCATGTTCAAATTCTGTTCGTTGGAGCACTCTCTGTGGACGCTGAGCTGCTACACATGAAGTCAAGTTTCTCAGGACTGCATGGCTCAGCAGCCACGGCAGCACTCTGATCAACTGCTCACTGTCCCTAAGGAGGATAAATGTGAGGGGGCTAGTCTTGGATACTCTAGAGCAGCCAATCTGCCATCTCATGCCACCAAATGACCTCAGTCAAGAGAATTGCCAAACTGCAGAACATCATGAGATGTGGGGCAGTGGTTGTGTTTTAAGCCACCAGATTCAAAGTAGTTGTTATGTAGTACTAAGCCACAAACAGTTGACCCTTTACCTAGACCAGGTCTTTGGTGCCCAAGACAAGCAGCATTTTTATGCTATAAAGAATCTATCTCCCTAACTCACCTGTGCCACATTTGGATACTGTATTTGCATTAGATTCCCTCTAAGCTGCCAGGCTTGTGGCAGGGTCATTTATTATGAAATTACTTTTTGTTTTATTCTTATTGCTATAGGTATATATTCTCCTCACTGAGAAACATATGAAGCTTTTTGTTCTTAATTCTTTTTTGAGTACAGAAAAGGTAAATGTTGGCATTTGGATTATGTGCAAACAGCTAGGCTGAGAGACAGAAGTGGGCTGTGCTGTGTGCCAAGTAGAGGCTGATGCTCTCTGGGATCTGGAAATTTCATACCTTTCCCCAAAAAATGGTGGAGACCCAGGCTGGACATGGTTTCTCCCAGATGGAGGCATGTAGGCCAGGGTCGCCCTGCTGTTAGTGGCATGAACACTGCAAAGGGATCTGTTGGGCTTGACCCAGAGGACTGCAGAGCTCAACAGAAGCTTCTGAAAGCAGAGGAGGCAGTAGAAATGATGTCAGCTGCAATGGACTGAATGTATGTGTTTCCCCCAAATTCACATGTTGAAGCCCTAATTCCCAGTGGGATAGGATTTGGAAGTGGGGCCTTTGGGAGATAATTATATTTAGATGAAGTCATGAGGGAGCCCCCATAATGGAATTGATACCTTTATCAAAAGAGAAAGAACATAGCCCCTCTCTGCTATGTGAGAAGATGGCTACATGTAAATCAGGAAAAGAATTCTCAGCAGTCTTTGAAGCAGCACTTTTACCATGGAATTGTGAGAAAGAAATGTCTGTTGTTCAGTCACCCTGTCCGGTGTTCTGTTCTAGCAGCCTGAGCTGATGAGACAGTTACCAATGGTTGCTAAGGACAGCTTGCTATGTTTTCCCAGCCCCGGGTGAGCTCTTGATATTTCATCATTATTGCATGAAGAGAGGAAGGAGCCCCACTAATGGAGAGGGTCAAATTTCTTTCTGGTCCTATAGGTTGGGGCACAGAACAGATTCTATTTGATTGAGAAAAAAATAAGGAATGCTGAATTTCATGTACCTTCTGTAATGAAAAATGATAAATATACATGCTTCTTAAGTCATCTGCAACATTTTATGGCTTTCTTTTTTTTGCACTGTGTGCTTCTGTGTCCATAGAAATCTGGGCATTTTCCTTGGCAGGATTTTCCCAAAATGTCTCCAGGTTTGGAGACGTTTATTTTATTTTTACAAGATAGAAAGGCAAGAATACAGAGAAAAAGTTTGCTCAGAAAAATAAAACCCAACTGTTTTTTGAATATTTTATTGATTACATTATTACAGTTATCTTAACATTTCCCCCTTTGCCCTTGTTCACCTGCTATCCCCTTCCTGCCAGCAATCCCCCTACTTAATTCATATCCATGGGCCATTAATATAAGTTGGCTTCTCCATTTCTTATACTATTCTTTTTTTTTTTTTAAGATTTTATTTCATTATTTTTATAAAGAGGGGAAGGGAGAGAGGCAGAGAGGGAGAGAGACATCAATGTATGGTTGCCTTTCACCTGCCTCCAGCCACAGACCTGACTGGAGACCTGGTTTGCAACCTGGTTATGTGCCCTGGCTGGGGAATCGAACCTGCTACCTTTGGGTTCACAGGCCGGCGCCTTATCCACTGTGCTACCAGCCAGGGCTTCTTATACTATTCTTAACATCCCCTTGTCCTACCAATTCTGCTTCTTAATCCCTGTACCTTTTCCCCTCACTCTCCCCTTTCCCCCTCCTTGTTGATAGCCCTCCAAATGATTTTCATATCTATGATTCTTTTCCTGTTTTAGTTGTTTGCTTAGTAAGTTGTAGATTTTGTTTTTTTAGATTCACTTGTTAATAGTTGTTGTCATTTTTTAAAATTTAATTTAATTTTTTTAATTTTTAGAGAGAAGGGAAGGGAGAAAGGGAGAGAAACATCAATATATGGTTGCCTTTTACCTGCCTCCAGCTATGGATCTGGCTGGAGACCTGGCTTACAACCTCATTATGTGCCCTGGCTGGGGAACCAAACCAGCAACCTTTGGGTTCACAGGCCCATGCCTTATCCACTGTGCCACCAGCCAGGGCTATTTGAATGTTTTTAAAGGAAATGGGATTTAATGGCACAATTGCACCTTTAATATAATCTGTATAACCCTCAAATAAACAAAATACCTTTCCTTTTTACCAAGGTCTGTTACTAAGAGTCATTCCTGGTTGCAGGCAAATCAAGCCCATTAAAACTGGGGAACACCCCCCCACCCCAAGAGTCCTGTTACAATTTGAGACCCAACATGGAGCTTGTTTTAAAATTGCCCATAGCAAGTCGACCCCCTCAGGAGATACCTCTTGAGGGCACCAGTCTCCTAAATCCATTTCTGGAAAGGAATTGGAGAAGTAAGGTTGTTTGGGGGAAAACTTGTCTCTGAGTAATTTAGAATGATGGGATCATGGTTCCAAGATTTTTTGCTCCAACAATATCACCTCCTGGAATAATGGGATTATAGATGCCAGATTGGTATAGCTGTGCTCTGGTTCTGGGGATTGGGACTTTTCTGATTATAGCTATTGTTAGCCTGTGCCTCTGGGCCAACAAGGCCAATGAAAAGGGCAGTTCTGTGCAGGTACCTAGAGGGCGTCCACTTGGAAGAATTTTGGAAAATTGGAAAATGTACTACTGTCATCCTATGTCTAAGAATGCATTGGTTTATTACTGTAACACTGTCTGACCTGAGTATGTTTTGAATTGTAAGGAAAGATGGCCTATGAATGGTTCTCTGAATCACTGTATTAAGGAATTAAGCCAATATTGCCTGCAATTAGAAACCTGGGAAGAAATTGGGTATGTTAATGCATTTGTAGTATTGTATGATAGTGTTTTGCCAGACAGGGAAGATCAGGTGATGGTACAGATAAAGAGGTTGGCCTGGAAACCTCTCTCTGATAGTAAGACACAAGAAAAATGGGAACATGAGGCTATTTCCTCATGTTATTAACACTTCAAATTCAGGGGACCAGGACTTGGAAACAAAGGGGCCTGTTTTGGTGCCAAAGGCTTCCAAGGCAGTGCCCTCTGGGCAGGGGGGAACAGTTGCCTTGGCAACTCCCCCCACCCCACTGAAGTTGCTTGGGGGGTGGGGGCACAGCTCTGCCCTCTTGGCAGGTGAGGGTTGCCTCTGCTGCCCCTCTCTGTCCAGGGGGCCTCCACAGCAGCCCCCACCTTATCCTTTTTGCAAATGGCGGTTGAAGTGGTGACCATACAGCCAGTGGCCGCACCCCGCAGAATGAGGGTCTCTCCAGCTAGAACTCAGAAAGGAACTCAGTATAATCAGGGGGCCTCTCAGTTCAGAGCAAGCCAACCCCCTTTGAGGCAATATCCTTTAGGTGGAATCATCACAGTCCTAAGTCATTTGGCAAGAAAAAGATATAAGCTGTCACCTCACAAGGCCCAGATTTGCAAACAGGAAGTGGCATACCTGGATTTCAACCAAAACAGGGCAGATAGAAAGCAAGCTGTCACTGTGCTTAAAGTGCCAGAGAACCAAAGGCAGCTTCGTGGGTTCTTAGGAGTTACAGGGTTTTGTCGAATTTGCATTCTAAACTTTGGACTCATAGCAGAACCACTTTACAATTCCTTAGTGGGGCTGGACTCTGAACCCCTTGAATGGACAGGGATTGTCAGGCAGCATTTGATACTCTGAAGGAAAAACTGGTTTCAGCTCCTGCACTAGGATTGCCAGATTGACAAAAGCCTTTTAAGTTGTATGTTCATGAAAGGCAGGGCATTAGACTGGGGATACTAACCCAGACTCTGGGAAACATACCCCGACC
>PVIW01017594.1:0-13637 GCA_004026585.1 Noctilio leporinus
GCAAAAGAAAAAAAGAAATAAAAATGATAATAATAATAAGAAGAAAGATTTTAGATGGCTGTTCACCCTTAATAATCCCTGACTGGTCTAGATGGAGCCTGGACCTGAGGGCTTTTAGCAGAGGAGAAAAAAAAAAAAAGGAGAATGTCACAAGAGAAAGAGAAATCAATATTAATAAAGAAAAGGTTTAGGTTTCTGTTCACCTTTTATGGTCTCTGTTTGGTCCAGGTAGAGCTAGGACCAGTGGGTTTTATCAGGGAGAAAAGAAAGGAGAAAGAAAGAAAAGAAAAAAAAAGAAAAAAAGAAAAAAGAATGGGGGGAGAACGTCACAAGACAAAGAGAAATCAATATTAATAAAGAAAGTTTTTAGCTGTGTGTTCCCCCTTTATGATTTCTGATTGGTCCAGGTAGAGCCAGAACCTGTGGGCTTTACCAGGAAGAAAAGGAAAAGAAAAATTAAAAAAAAAAAAAGAGGAAGGAAGAAAAGAATAAAGAAAGGGTTTAGAAAGGCTGGGGAAGGGAGGAATACTTAGATTGAGGACTGGGAATGCGTTATAGCCACAGAGTGAATAGACTTTAATTCAAGAGTAGGGGAGGGTCTTGGATATTAGGTGGATTGAGGTATGGGGGGGATTAAGAAAATGTGAGGAGTAACTTTTGCAAAGGATATGTTGGGGCTTAATAGTTCATCTTGCTCTCTGTATAATTCAGGTGCTTGAGATTGGCAGCAATCCCTTTCCTGATGCTGCCTCTTTTTCTTGGTCAGGACTTTACATTCTATAGTCTATATTCTAGCTGGTCTTGGCGCGTGGCAGGGCCTCTGTTTGTCACAGTAGGGCTGATTCTGAGTGTCCGCCCCCAGGTAGGCTGGGCCTTCAGCAGCCTGGCTGGGTTTTAGAGCTGCCGGTGTTCTGGAGCCGGCAGGCAGCCCCCTCCCGCTCCTGGCGGAGTTTCCTGCCCAGGACATGCCCCCAGCACTTCTGCAGGGCAGCCCGCAACTTTGCCGGTCCCTGTGATGACTGGCCCCACCCCCGCAGTTCCAGGAGGAGGCCGGGCCTGTCAGTCAACACTGTCCCGGGTCCGCCTGTACTGTCCCGCCCTTCCCGGGCGAGCACCATGCCCCCAAGCCAATCAGCTCTATGCGGAGTCCTTTACACGGCCTCTGTGATGAGCCCCTCCCAGGCGTGGGTGGTGCAGCCTTTGTCTCCGGCAATGGAGGGTCTCCCGCCACTAGTTCCCGGCTTGCCGGCTCTCCGGCTCACCATTTGGAGTTTCCCGCAGAGCCTGGGGGCCTGTGTGGTTGTGCAGGGCTGAGCCTCCCCCCTCGCAGGGGCTTCTAGCTGCTGTTTCCCTGGTGGCCCAGCAGCTCCATTTTTGGCCCTTTCGCCGCCCCGGCCGGTGCACTTTCCGCTCCCCCGCTCCGGCTTCCCGCAGGACTCTTCTCCTCCGCCTCTAGCCCTGCTTGGAGCCTCCTCTCCCTGTTGCCCGGGTGAGTCTCTCACACAGTCCCTACCCTGCAAGAGTTCAATTCCGCGTTCCCTACGGCGTTTGCCCTGGCGCCTGCACTTCACTGTTGAGACTTCCAGTCACCCGGGAGCCCAAAACTGGCCCCAGTCAAACGCGCCCCTCTGGGCAGAGCCGCCCCTGCCCAGAGCCGACCTCGGCCCACCGGCAGGTTGGTCGGGAACGCCTCACCTACTGTCCTGCTGGCCTCCTCTGCCTCTGGGCTGTGCTCCCCTGTGTCCAGATGCTGCCCGTTCCAGTCCCTAGGGTCTTGAAGATGTCTCACGCTCCCTATCCTGTCCTCCAGCTGCTCCGGCACTCGAGACACCATCAGCTCTGCTCTCTACTCTGTCGCCATCTTCCCTCCAACCTCTTTTTTTCTTAATGAGTTTCATTAAAGGCTTGTTGATTTTGTTCATATTTTTGAAGAACTAGTTCCTGGATTTATTGATTTTTAAAATTGTTCATTTAATCTTTATGTCTTTTAATTATCTTATCTTGATTATTTCCTTCCTTCTACTCACTCTAGTGTTTGTTTTTATTCCTCTAGTTCTTGTAGCTGTAGATTTAGGTGGTTTGAGATTCTTCTATCCTATTTAAATAGGACTCAATGGCTATTAACTTTACTCTCAGGACTGTCTTTGCTGTATCCCATAGATTTTGGGCTGTTGTGTGTTCATTTTTATTTGTTTCCAGAAACTTTTTGATTTCTTCCTTGACCTCATTTGTAACCAATTCATCATTTAATGGCCTGTTATTCAGTCTCCAAGAATTTGAATGTTTTTGAGTTTTTTCGTTGAGGTTGATTTCTAGTTTCAAGCCATTGTGATCTCAGAAAATGCTTGATATAATTTCAATTTTCTTGTATTTGTGGAGGTTTGTTTTGTATCCTACTATGTGGTGTATTTGATTATGTTCTGTGTGTATTTTGCTTCTTCGCTGTGAAATGTTTTGTATATATCAGTTAGGTCCATTTCCTCTAGAGTGTTGTTCAATGCTACAGTATCTTTAGTGTTTCTTTGCTTGGAAAATCTGTCCACTTAATATGTCCTAATGTCTGTAGGGCATTCAGTGAGGGGCCAGTAGCTCCTTGTCAAAGTCAATGCTGTCAATGTCTGCCAGGGAATTTTACACTTGATTTCTGAGGGGGGTTCACTGCTTATTCATGATGGGTACTTTCTACTTTTTTCTTTGCAGGAACTCAGCAACTCTGGAATTTAGGGGATAGATAAAAAAAGTATCCTGTTGGAACTGTGGCAAGACCAGACTGCAGATGAGCTCTAAACTCTCATTGCAAGAGCTCTGTAGGAGGCTAAGCTCTCTATCCTGTTTCCAGAAGATATCCTCCAAGTCTCAGTTTTAAAGCCCTTGTTTGGGGCTTCTCTTTCTTCTCTTTCTAGAAATGCACCTAGTTAGGGGATCATTGACCTAGCAGGGCTGTTCCATGCAGTTTCCTCATGTGCAGTGGTGCCTGCAGCCTAGTAGGAGGAAGACAGTAACTCTTCCCTTCTAAGGATATTGTAGACTGAAAGGGAATTTCTCACATTGCAAAGTATACCAGGTTCTCAGTTCTCACCAGTCTAACTTGCAGTCCATAGCCTTTTCTGGAGGCACAGTTTAGAGCTTTCTTCCCTTTGCAGTCCCTGGTTTGCCTTGCAAACCAAGTTACTCATTGTGTAAATTTCTGATCTCTCTGCCCAGTTGTTCTCAGTGAGAGAGGACCCATATATCCAGTGTTACTTGGCATGGTTGAGAAAAGTTCAGAGACAGTTTTTTGTTTTTTTTTTTCTGTTTCACTGAGTTTCTCTCTACAGCATCAGGGGTAGCTTACAATGGGGATGTTGGTGCTGCCCACATGCTTCAGAGTAGCAAGGCCAGTTGTCTTTTCCAATCCACTCAGCAAGTACTCTGTGTTGGACTGCCTTTCACATCTCCCCCACAATTAGAGATTACCTTTATGCCACTGCTGTCTGCCATCCTCAGAAGCCCTTTTTCATGAGTGTGATTTCTCTCTTAGTGTGAGCTTGTATAGTGAATTCTTCAGTCTGGCACCCAAACCACACAAGCACTTCACTCTGAATTTGTGATTTGATTTTCACAGGTGGGTGGAACCTCACTGCTTTCTGCTGCCAGAGACCTCACAGTCACACCTTCCTTCTCTATTACTATGGATATTTTCATGGTCTCACAGTTCAAAGGGGAAGGAGCTCTGGAGCTGCAATTTTAATCTGGTCCCTCTGCTGGCAGAGTGACTGTGCACAGGGTCCTTGCCCATCTGCATTTCAGTTCCTTTTATATGTCTTTATGCAGTACTCATACCCACCACTGAGTTATGATCTGGTTTTCTACTCACAAAACCTCCCCTAGGAATAAAATGTTTCTTAGTCACTGCTGGCTACAGCCTATAGGTGCCTCTCACAGACCACAATTTGGCAACCTAATCTCTTTAGCAATCAGAGCCCTACACTGAGCTCTTCATGTCTGCACTGCAACAATGGAAGCATCACTCACAGAGAGTGTGTAACCTGGGTCTCATATAGTGCATGGATCCTCCTAAGCTTCTCCAAATTTGGGTTGGAGAACCCTGCGTGGAACTAAGGCCTCTGGCTCCTTGGGGTAGGGAGATCCAAAGCTTTGATTTTTGTCTGGTCTCCCAGCTGTGACAGAAACCACTCACATGGCATTTTTCCCTTTACTGAGCACCAGAAAAATCTGTACTCCTTGCCTTCAAAACTTCATATCAACTAACATTTAATTGATTGTTTAGGTTGATAGAATTTCTGCTGAGAATCTGAATTGGGGGGCAGAGGCAGGTGGATTCAGCTTCCACCTACTCAGCCACCATCTTCAGGACCCTGACAATTATATTATTTATTCTTATGTTCCTGTCTATATACATCTCCTCTTCTACAGCAGTCTTTAACATTTTTTGCAGTGCTGGTTTGGTGATAATGAATTCTTTCAGTCTTTTTTTTTTTTTTTTTTGGTCTGAGAAGCTTTTTATTTCACTTTCAAGTTTAAGTGATAGCTTTGCTGCTTAAAGTAATCTTGATTTCTAATCCTTGCTTTTCATTACTTTGAATAGTCCATGCTATTTTTTCTGCCCTGTATTAGTTTTGTTGAGAAATCATGTGACAAATTTACAGGAACTCTCTTGTAAATAACCGCCTTTAATATTCTCTCTTAGTGTTCAACCGTTGCCATTTCAATTATAATATGTCTTGTTGTGGGTCTCTTTGGGTTCATTTTAATTGGGACTCTTTGCGCTTTCTGAACTTATGTGACTTTTTTCTTCGTAAGGTTAGAGAAATTTTCTGTCATTATTTCTTCACACAGGTTTTCTATCCCTTGGTCTCTTTCTCTTCTGGTACTCCTATGATGCAGATGTGCTACATTTCATGTGTCACAGAGATCTCTTAAACTACCCTCCTGTTAGTTAAATCTCTTTTCTTTTGTTGCTCTGATTGATTTTTTAATACTTTGTCTTCTAATTGGCTGACTCAATTCTCTGCATCATCCAACCTACTAATTATTCCTTTCAGTGTATTATTTCAAATATGTTATTCTCCATTTCTGAATGATTATTTTTCAATGTATTCTAAGGTATTTTTCATCTTGTTGAGCATTTATAGCCATTACTTTGAAATCTGGTTCTGATAAATTGTTTACCACAATTTAATTGAGCTCTTTTTCTGAAGATTCCTCTTGTTGTTTTATTTGATGCCTGTTTCTTTGTCTCCTCATTTTGGTAGTCTCTTTGTATTGACTTTTATGTGTTAAGTAAAACTGCTATGAAAACAAGACTTGGTGGGCAGGCCTTCTGTAGTAGGTGTCCTGTGGGAACCAATTCAGTCTCCTTTATCACATGAGCTAGATGCTCTAAGAATGACCCTTGTGCAGGTTATGTGGATCCTACTTTTGTAATTTATTCTTGATTATGTTATACTGTTCATGGGTGGGCACTCAGGCTATCTGACTATAAAGCTCAACCCTAACAATGTCATACAAATTGTTGTACAGGTGCTGACCAAACAAAACAAGACAAAACAAAACTGAAAACAACTCAACAACAGCAAAAAGAAACCAACATAAAAAAAATTCTGAAAAGAAAAATAGACAAATAACAAAATAAATAAATGAATAAATAAGACTAAAAGAGAAGAGAAAATATGGAAGAAAAGAAATAAGATTATATATATATTTTATATATATATATAATATATATATATTAAGATTATATATATATTATATATATATATATATATATATATATATATATATATAGAGAGAGAGAGAGAGAGAGAGAGAGAGAGAGAGAGAGAGAGATTAAAGGCCAGAAAAGAGAAACAAGAAACCAAGAATAAAAAGAACAGAGGGAAAAAAAAGAACAGAGAAAAATAGTGTCAGAATAAGATAATAAGAGATATAAAAAAGAAGATAAATTAAAAAACAAAAAGAGAAAAGAGAAAAATAAAAGTTTTAAAGATATTTATTATTTTTAGAGACAGGGGAAGGGAGAGAGGCAGAGAGGGAGAGAAACATCAATGTATGGTTGCCTTTCACCTGCCTCCAGCTACAGAACTGGCTGGAGGCCTGGCTTGCAACCTAGTTATGTGCCCTGACTGATGAATCCAACCAGCAACCTTCAGGTTCACAGGCCAGCACCTTATTCATTGAGCCACCAGCCAGGGTGAAGAAAATATATATATTTTTAAATGTGGGTTGCCTCAGCTTGTTGTGGCTGTTGCAGTCAGCCTCTGAATATGCTGATTGTGAAGCTCTGGATCCTCCAGTGTTGTCCAAAGCAGACCACTTGTGCTGGTCTTAAGCCTTCCAAGTATTGTCTCTTGCAAGCCAATGTCAGATACTGTCTTTGGCCCTAAGCAAGTGTGCCATGGTGAGTAGACCAGTTGGTGTGGCATTCAGAACCCTTAAATTGGATCTGCTTCAGTTCTTGCCCCTTGAATGTCCCTGCTCTGACCTGCTGTCCCTTACCCCACAGTATTGAGCTTTGGCAACATTATTGGGACCTGGCAGTGTGATTAAAATAGTCTCGGGGTAGTGCTTGCACTCTATAGAAGGAGGGGCACACCCTTTCTTTTCTGTGGCTGTGGGCTGAGTTTGCTTGGGAGCTTGGCTCTTTCTCCCCAAAATACTACCACAGAGCACAGCATGCACCCATCTGAATACTGGACTGAAGACCGCCTGGGAGATACAGTTTCAAAAACTCAGCACTATGTGACTAATTAGCACCTCTGCACTGCCTAATCAATTGGAATAAAGTTTGATATAATACCTGGTTCATTTGGCACTCCAATATCTCCACATGCAGTAGGGTCAGTAACAGCAAGGCAAATCTGAAACTCCTAGCTCCACTCAGGCTCCAAAGTAACCCAATGCCTCACTTTACACTATCTAACCAAGCAGAATGGGGCCAAATTTTCATCCCAGTACTGTATTCCTTTGCCTGGAAAGACTGGCCACTGGACAGAGCAGACTGAACAATTCATCAAGTAGGGGAGAGTTCCATCACGAACTCCTCTTCCTCAAGCCTTGCAGTCCAGAATCTAATTGGCTCTGTCAAAAGTCCTTTCAGAGAAAAGAAGACATTTTAAAAAATCACTACTGGGTATACCAAAGAAGACCCTCTCCTCTGGCCCCAGACTGCTGTATGGCCTCTCCAGGTAAGTGATAGTTTAGGGCAAACTTCCCAAGCTAGTATTTTAACAACGGGCTCATTCCTTCCCTGGATGGTGCACTCTGAGTCTCCCAAGTGATCAAATACCCACTGATTCCTATTGTCCAGTGCTACACAGGTTCCCCTTTCTGTCTCTTGTTGCTTTGGATTGGGGATCCCTGTCTGGGGCTGAGACCTCATGCTCCCATGGGGAGAGAGCTCCAATAACACAATATCCCTTCAGTTTCCCAGTCAGCACACCTGTAGGAGGGAGCTCATTCTCTGCTTTTCTCTTCCCATCTTTCTCCATGCTCCTGTTTATAGAATTTTAGATCTGCAATATTTCAACTGGTTTTTCAAGTTGATTGCTCTGCTGTTTAGTTGTAATTCTGGTCCAGGGCTGGGAGCAAAAACAGAGCTTCCAGCTAATTTGTAGCCATCTTAGATATACTCCAAATATTTTGAAGTTAAACAATTCACTTTTAAATAATTCATGGGCCAAATAAAATTTACAAAAATACACATATTAAATGGAATGAAACTAAAATCTATCAATAAAAACTAATGAGATACAGTTAAAGAATTTCTCAGAGAGAAATTTAAGCTGTTATATGCCTATAATAGATAAGAAGAAAGGTTTGCTCTGGCTGGTGGCACAGTGGATAAGGTGCCAGCCTATGAACCCAAAGGTCACTGGCTCTGATTCCCAGCCAGGGCAAAATTACCAGGTTGCAAGCCAGGTCTTCAGCCAGGTTTGTGGCTGGAGGCAGGTGAAAGGAAACCATACATTGATGTTTCTGTCCCTCTCTGCCTCTCTCCCTTGTCCTCTCTCTGAAAATAATAAATAAAATCTTTAAAAAATTAAAATTAAAAATTAAATTAAGAAAAGAAGAAGAAGAAGAAAGGGACTTAACCAGTAATCTGTTAACTAAGCAAAGAGCAAATAAAAGCCAAAGTAGGTAAAAAGAAAATAACAACTGGGGTATAAATAATTTAAAGAAATTATGGATAATATTAGAGAAAATAAAGTTTGAAATGTCAATGCAATAGATAAATAAAAGTAAATTTACTGATATTAAATATAAAAATGGGTACTTCCTTATAAGTCATGTATCAAAGGAATAGGGAATATTATAAACAAGTCTTTGCTACTGCTTCAAAAACTAAAATTAAATGCAGGAAATACACAATGGAATACTACACAGCTGAAAGAACAAAGGAGCTCCTAACCTTTGCAACAACATGGATGGAACGAGAAAGTATTATCCTTAGTGAAATAAGCCAGTCAGTGAAGGACAAATACCATATGATCTCACCCATTATAGGATAATAATGAACAAAACTAACAAGCAAAACAGAACCAGATATATGAATAGAATGAATAGGCCTTCAGTGGGCAGGGGGAAGAGGAGTGGGGCAGAGAGGGGAGGAAGAAGGAGGTAAGGGGAACAGTTTAGACAAGAACCTAATATGGAGGAACTATGGACATGGACAACATGTGGGATTGACTTTGTGGGGGAATGGTTGGTTGGGAAAGAGGACAGAGGGGAGAAAAAGGGGATGGCTGTAATACAACAATAAAATTAAATAATAAAAAAAGGAATCTCCAAAGATTACTCAAGAGTATATAACTTATTAGATACCTATGAAAACTTAAATTCTTAGTAAAACAGCTTTCCAGACATTTAACTAAACAACACAAAAGTCCTGCTGTGGCTAAGACTTTCAGTACTATGCTCGGGTAAGAATGGTGAAAATGGAAATCCTACCTTGTTCCTGATTTTAAGGAAAATACTTTTTGCTTTTGCCCATTGAGTAGGATGTTGGCTGTGGGTTTGTCATATATATGGCCTTTATTGCATTGAGCTATGTTCCCTCTATTCCTGCTTTGCTGAGGGTTTTCTTCATATAAGGGCTGGGTTTTATCAAAATATTTTTAGCATCTGTTGATATGATCATGTGGTTTTTATATTTCTTTTTCTTTCTGTGGCATGTTATGCCTATTGATTTGCAGATAATGTACCAACCATTCAGCACCCAAATAAATTTACTTGATCATGATGTATGATCTTTTAAATGTATTTGTAGAACTTGTTTGTTAATGTTTTTTGAGGATTTTAGCATCTAGTATGTTTATTGGGGATGTTGGCCAGTGATTTTTTTTTTCTTTGTAGTGTCTTACTCTGGTTTTAGAATTAGGATAATGCTGGCTTTGTAAAATGGACTTCCTTCCTCTTTAACTTTATGAAGTAGTTTGAGAAGGATAGGTGGCAGTCTTCTTTGAATGTGTCATAAAACTTATCTGTGAAGCCACCCAGTCCAGGGGCCTTTGTTTTTGGGAATTAAAAAAATTACTGCTTCAAGTTCACTAATTGTAAACTATTCAGATCCTCTGATTCTTTATGATTAAATTTTGAAAGATTTTATGTTTCTAGAAATATATTCATTTCTTTCACATTGCCCAGTTTGGGGGCATATAATTGCAATATTTTCTTATGATTATTTGTATTTTTTGTTACTTATCTTTAATTTCTGCTTTTGTGTGTGTGTGCATGTGTGTGTGTGTCATTTTTTTTGTCCTTGGTGAATCACCTTAAAGGGTTGCCAATTTTGTTATGTTTTCAAATAACCAGATTTTGCTTTTATTGATCTTTTGTATTATTTATACTATATTGTTTCCTCTAATTGTTATTATTTTCTTCGTTCCACTCATCTGTGCTTTTTTTTTCTAGTTTCTTTAAAGGTAAAGTTAGAATGTTAATTTGAGATTATTCTTATTTCCTGAGGCAGTCTTATAATGAGTTTTCTCTCAGGACTGCTGTCACCTGTGTCCATAGATATTGGGTTGGTGTTTTCTCATTTGCTTTGTTTCAAGGTAACTTCTGATTTTTTTTTCTTGATGTCCTTATTAATCCATTACTGTTTAGTAACATATTGTTTAGCCTCCATGACTTTGTATTTCTTTTTTGGGGTTGATTTTTAATTTCATACTAGTTTTGACAGAGAAAGTTTTTGATATGATTTCAACTTTCTTAAATTTATTGAGACTTGTTTTATGTACTAACATGTGGTCTATTATAGAAAATGTTCTAAGTGTACTTGAAAACAATGTATATTCTTCTACTTTGGTGTAATATACATGGAAGATATCAATTGAATCTCTTTAATATGGTGGTGATTTAAAACATTTCTTTCTTGGAGTCAGCACCAGGACCCCATAGCCGCCTCCTCACTTCTCTCCTCCAAGCCATCACCGCAGCTGCACCCCATGTGTCTCTAGTCCTCTCTGCCTCCCTCCGCTGGAGCCCAGGCCCACAGGTCCAGAATACAACCAGACAGCCCAAATAAAGGACACACCAAGAACAACAAGTAGAGAAAATCTGGGAGAATGCAACATTGTACTCCACAAATCTACTATCACAGAAGGGTGCTCAACTAAGGCAAGGAGGCAAAGCAGATTAACCCAAGGAAAAAGCGAAAAAATAAAAAGCAAGCAACAGCAGACACACAAAATGGGGAAAAAAAGAATCACTCCATCACCAAAAACAAAGGAAGAATCCCCAGAAAGAACACAAAATGAAACAGAGGCACCTGGAATATCAGATATGGAATTCAAAAGAATGATGATAGAGAAGCCCAGTGAGCTCAGCCACATCAAATAAAACTTTAAACAACTCCAGGGGAACTACACAGAACTCCAGGGAAATTACAAAGAACTCCAGGGAAGGTACAAGGAACTTACTGAGAACTACAGCAGCATGAAAAAGGACATAGAAAGTATCAATAAGTGCCAGGAGGAAATGAATACAATTTCTGAATTGAAGAATACAGTAGAAGGAATCAACAGTAGGCTAGAGGAAGCAGAGGACTGGATCAGTGAGTTGGAGGATAATGAACTCAAATACTCCAAGACAATACAAGAGAATAAAAAAGACTGAATAAGACAGAAGAGGGGTTAAGAGAGCTGCAGGACAACATGAAACGTAACAACATCCATATCATAGGGATACCAGAAGGAGAAGAGAAACAAGGAATGGAAAACCTGTTCAAAAATGTCATGATAGAAAATTTCCCTAACATGATGAGTAAAAACATGAATCAAGTTCAGGAAGCACAAAGGGTCCCAATGAGGATCAACCCAAACAGACCAACACCAAGGCACATTATTATTAAAATGGATAATTTCAAAGATAACGAGAATCCTAAAAGCATCAAGAGAGAAAAGGCAAATAACATACAAAGGGGCTCCAATAAGGCTATCAAATGATTATTCAACAGAAACAATTCAAGCCAGAAGGGAATGGCAAAAAATATTTCAAGTCATGGTAAACAAAGGCCTGCAACCAAGAATACTCTACCCAGCAAGGCTCTTATTCAAGATAGAAGGAGAAATAAGGAGCTTCCCAGACAAAAAAAGACTAAAAGAATACATCTCTACCAAACAAGCATTGCAAGAAATGCTAAAGGGTCTGCTATAAAAATAAGTAAAGAAATAAAATGAAGAAACAGAGAAAGCCAAAGAGGAATTCAGACACAAAAGGAGAAAATGGCAATGAATAAGTATTAATCAATAAAACCTTAAATGTAAATGGATTAAATGCACCAATCAAAAGACATAGGGTAGCTGAATGGATAAGACAACATGACCCACATATAAGCTGTCTTCAAGAGACCCACCTCAGAACAAAAGATTGACACAGATTGAGAGTGAAGGCATGGAAAAATATATATCAAGCAAATGGACATGAAACAAAAGCTGGAGTAGCAATACTGATTTCAGACAAAATATATTTTACAATGAAGGACATAAAAAGGGACAAAGATGGACATTTCATAACACTTAAGGGAACAATCCATCAAGAACAAATAACTCTGATAAACAAATACGCACCCAACATAGGAGCTCTGAATATATAAGGAAAACTTTGGAAGACTTTAAGAAAGACATAAACAGCAACACACTAATAGTAGGGGATTTTAATACCCCACTATCAACAATGGACAGATCTTCCAAACAAAAAATCACCAAAGATGTTGTGGTATTGAACAACACTCTTGAGGAAATGGACCTAACTGATGTATACAGAGTCTTTTACCCCAAAAAAGTAAAATACACATTCCTTTCAAATGCACATGGACCATTCTCTAAGATAGACCACATGGCATGTCACAAGACAAGCCTTCACAAATACAGGAAAATTGAAATCATACAAAGTATCTTCTCAGATCACAATGGCTTGAAACTAGAAACCAATCTCAAGAGAAAAAACAAAAATTCTGTAACTCATGGAGACTGAATAACATGCTTTTAAGCAATAAAGTGGTCAACAATGAGATCAAAGATGAAATCAAAAAGTTCCTGGAAATAAATGACAATAAACACACAACAGCCCAAAACCTATGGGATAAAGCAAAGGCAGTTCTCAGGGGGAAATTTATAGCAATACAGGCCTTCCAAAAAAGGTTACAAGAAGTTTATAAAAACAACCTAACCACAAAGCTGCAAACACTTAGAGGAGCAACAACAAAGCCCAGAGCAAGTAGAAGGAAGGAAATCATCAAGATCAGAGCAGAACTAAATAACTCAGAGATTCAGACTACTATTCAAAAAATCAACAGGTCCAGCAGCTGTTCTTTGAAAAAATAAACAAAACTGACAAGCCCTTATCCAGACTCATCAAGAAAAAGAGAGAGAGGACCACAATAAACAGAATCAGAACTGAAAGAGGGAAAATCACAACTGATACCTCAGAAATACAAAAGATTGTAAGAAATTACTACAAACAACTCTATGACAAAAAATATGACAACCTGGATGAAATGGACACATTTCTGGAAATGTATTATCTACCAATCTGAACCCAGAAGAAGCAGAAAGCCTGAATAGGCCAATAACAACAAGTGAAATTAAAGAAATCATCCAAAATCTCCCAAAGCACAAAAGCCCTGGACCAGATGGCTACACAGGTGAATTTTACCAAACATTTAAAGAAGAACTAACTCCTATCCTCCTCAAACTATACCAAAAAATTCAGGAAGAGGGAAGACTCCCAAACTCTTTCTATGAGGCCAATATTACTCTAATCCCAAAACCAGGGCAAGACACAACTAAGAAAGAAGGCTACCAGCCAATATCTCTGAATGAACATAGATGCTAAAATTCTCAACAAAATATTGGCCAATCGGATTCAGCAGTATATTACAAAGATCATACACCATGATCAAGTGGGCTTCATCCCAGGGATGCAAGGATGGTAGAACATTCATAAATCAATCAATGTAATACACCACATCAACAAATTGAAAGATAAAAACCATATGATCATATCAATAGATGCTGAAAAAGCATTTGATAAAGTGCAGCAACCATTTATGATAAAAACCCTCAGCAAAATGGGAATAGAGGGAGCATACCTCAACATCATAAAGGCCATCTATGAGAAACCTGAAGCCAGCA
>PVIW01017595.1:0-13633 GCA_004026585.1 Noctilio leporinus
ATAATTCAGGTGCTTGAGATTGGCAGCAATCCCTTTCCTGATGCTGCCTCTTTTTCTTGGTCAGGACTTTACAGTCTATAGTCTATATTCTAGCCATTCTTGGCATGTGGCAGGGCCTCTGATTGTCATGTGGTAGGGCTGATTCTGAGTGTCCGCCCCCAGGTAGGCTGGGCCTTCAGCAGCCTGGCTGGGTTTTAGGGCTACCGGTGTTCTGGAGCCCGCAGGGAGCCCCCTCCCACTCCTGGCGGAGGTTCCTGCCCAGGACAGGCACCTTGCACTTCTGCAGGGCAGCCCACAATTTCGCTGGTCCCTGTGACGACTGGTCCCACCCCTGCAGTTCTGGGAGGAGGCCGTGCCTGTCAGTCAACACTGTCTAGGGTCTGCCTACACTGTCCCGCCCTTCCGGGGCGGGCACCACGCCCCCAAGCCAACCAGCTCTCCTTGGAGTCCTTTATGCGGCCTCTGTGCTGAGCCCCTCCCAGGCATAGGCGGTGCGGCCTTTGTCTCCTGGCAATGGCGGGTCAGTTACTCCTGCCACTAGTTCCCAGCTCGCCAGCTCACTGCTTGGAGTTTCCCGTGGAGCCTGGGGGCCTGTGTGGTTGCGCAGGGCTGGGCCTCCCTCCTCGCAGGGGCTTCTAGCTGCTGTTTCCCAGGTGGCCCAGCAGCTCCGTTTTCGGCCCTCTCGCCGCCCCACAGGTACACTTCCCGCTCCCATGCTCCGGCTTCCCGCAGGACTCTTCTCCTCCGCGTCTAGCCCTGCGCGGAGCCTTCTCTCCCTGTTGCCGGAGTGAGTGTCTCCCATAGTCCCTCCCCTGCAAGAGTTCAGTTCCGGGTTCCCTACGGTGTTCGCCCTCGCTGCCCGCACTTCTCTGTTGAGACTTCCAGTCACCAGCGAGCCCGGAACTGGCCCCAGTCAAACGCCCCCTCTGGGCAGAGCCGCCCCTGCCCAGAGCTGACCTCGGCCGCTGGCCGGTCAGTCGGGAACACCTCACCTACTGTCCTGCTGGCCTCCTCTGCCTCTGGGCTGTGCTTGCCTGTGTCCAGATGCTGCCCGTTCCAATCCCTAGGGTCCTGAAGACGTCTCACGCTCCTTATCCTGTCCTCTAGCTGCTTTGGTACTCGAGAACACCATCAGCACTGCTCTCTACTCTGTCGCCATCTTCCCTCTAATTATGTTCTAAATGTATAAGGAAACAGTATTTAGTGGAAGAGTCTGTTTATTTTTACCTGATGTTTTTTAATGTCATTTTCAAATAATTACAAAAAAGTTACAAAATCAATAAGTACAGAGATTTTTCTTATACTGTTCATTCAGCTTCCTCTAATATTAACATCTCCCATAACAATTGTTCAATTATCAAATTAGGTAGTTAAATTGATGTAATATTGTTAACTAATTTACAGGATTTATACAAATTTTAGCAACTTTCCTACTAATGTCTTCTTTTTGTGCCCCAGGACTCGATCAGAGACTCCACATTGCGTTTAGGTGTCATGTCTCTTTAGTCTCCTTTAATTTTTGTATTTCCTAATTTTTATACTTCTGAGGAGTTCTAAGTCATTATTTTGGAGACTGTCATTAATTGGGATTGTCCAATGTTTCTTCATGATTAAATTCAGATCACATATTTTCGTCAATTATATACAGAATTGATGTTGTGTCCTTCTCAGTGCATCATTTCAGAAGGTAAAAAAAAATGTTAATAGGTCTCTTTTTGGAGCTCTCAACTTTGTTTTTAAGTAATTTTGTTAAGATGGTGTTGCCAGATTTATTCAGTGTAAAGTTCCTACCTAAGTGCCTATCATTAGATGGGTGGATAAAAAAGTTGCGATCCATTTACACAATGGAATACTATGCAGCAATAAAAAAGAAGGCACTCTTTTGCGACAGCATGCATTGACCTGGAGACTATTTGCGAAGTGAAATAAGTCATTGAGTGAAAATAAATACCATATGATATCACTTGTATGTAGAATCTAAAAGTTGTATGTGGAACAACAAAAACTAACAAATGAAACAGAAACAGACTCACAGATGCAGAGAACAGACTGATAGCTGTTGGAGGGGAGAGAGGACAGGGGAGTGAGGAATCGATGAAAGAAGGTGAAAGGATTAGTCAAAGAACATTTATGCATGACCCATAGACACAGACAATGGTGTGAGGATTGCCTGAAGGAGTGAAGGTGGTGTAGGTAGACAAAGGAGGAGAATGTAGAGACAACTGTAATAGCATAAACAGTAAAATGTAATTAAAAAAGAAATGAATAATCATCTTATAGGTACATACTTTGAGACTATGCAAATAATTTGTTTTCATACTTTCATCACCACCTTTATTCCACTGATACTTCTTGTTTGGAATAATTATTAGTATGATATTTTCTAAATAGTAATTTTCTAATTCTATCATTCCCTCTTCATTTATTAATTGGAATTCTGTTGTAATGAAAAGCTCTCCTTTCTTATTTATTTATGTCTGTCTGTCTGTATTGATTTATTTAACTATTCATTTATTCAACTATTTATATCAGCATAAACTCCTAGATATTTATTGTATTTTATGGGTTATAATTCATTATTATTATTTATTTTGTCACTCCAAAATGTCTCAGACCTAAGTACCACATTTTAAAAGTATATTTGCCACACAAAGAAAATTATCATATCTTTCCAAGTTTCCTCTGTCTCTCTACTCCCACCCAATCCACTGGCACTCCCTTCAGGCTTGGGCTCTCTAAATGTAGCTGTGTTCTCTCCTAATGGCCCCCTTTTGTGACTTTAATTCTCACCACACTATTTTCTCCCTCGTTGCTTCAAGCCTGGGGTACTAAAGACTGACTGCTACAGCTATTCCCTGGGCACTTCAACATCCCATGTAGGTCCCCTAGCCCTGCCTTTGCCTCCATGAATGTCCCTTCATTGAACTTCCCTCAGTTGAACTTTTTGATCTACATTTGTTACCAGCTGGATGCAGGTTGACATAGGCAACACAGAGCTGCTGGGACTACGAAGTACTTAACACATTACCTAGGACATGGAAGTGTTTCAGAAGAGTTAACATAGTGCTGTACTATCAGTCTTGGGAGTTCCACTGGCTGGTGACAAATAAAGAGTTGCTTTGGAAGAGAGCAAGGGAGGGTAATATTCTCAAGCATTCTGTTGTAAATGAGCCAAAACACAGGATCTCAAAAACTTGAGCACTGCAGGATTAAAGTCAACATCAGAGGGAGTTCTATCCTGGCACTCTGGGCATTATGACAAAAGCAATTAGTGCAAATAGAGTTTGGCAAAGACCTAGGAATCTTAACAGTGATATTACATAACTTGATTTATGAATAAAAACCTAACTAAGATTATTTTAAAATTCACCTTTGAACAAATATCTTAGAGTCATTTTGCATGTATTCTTATCCTAGAGCAGAGGAAAATCCAGCAGTAACTCATCAAGTGGTGGCTTCTGTTCCCTAAAGTACACAAATATTTTACTAATACCTTGCTGGGCCAACTTAACTTTCTAGGACTAGTTTTGGGAAGTGGTCCTCCTGCCTTGGTGGTAGTAGGCACATAGAAATACAAGACTTGAAATAACCATTCTGTGAGATACTTTAGTGAATAATGGGCTACTGAAAACAAATTCTCAGTCAGTAACCTTGCTGCTTTATTTTCTGTAACCTTTATTTTTTTGCCAAAACTTGATATGGAATGTGCTTATACAAGTATTTGCAATATGATTGCCATGTAAGATAAAATTGACTGAAACCAAACTACAGGTACAACTTAATAGAATTTGAAATATAATGTGAATTCACTAATTTAAAAATGTTATATGGAGAAAGATAATAGCATTCATTAATCTTCTCTGGAATGTGGAAGGGGAAAATGTATTCAATGGAAAACTTCCAAAGATCTGCTTCATTTGGTGGTGGTTGGGTGTGGGAAGGGGATGGCAGTTTTGTTTCCTGCCTTATCTTTATTCCTTGGCCTTATTTCTGGAGCTGGAGCAAGAGTCAGTGTTGAAAGGTAATAGAAATTCTGTAAAGGAAGATTTAGCACCTCAGAGACTTCAAGCAAAGGCCACTTTGCTTATTTGCCAACATGAGGGGAAAGTGGGACAGTGTTAGAGAAAAATAAATTATGTAAATAGAGGTGAAAATTTTCAACCCACTTATCCTTCTTACCCTGGAAACCAAATTAATGGCAGTTGACAAAAATCCAGTTTTCTGAGATGTATGGAATTTTGAAATATTCTTTTATTTTATTAAAGTCATGAATGAAGTGACTTGATTTCAGGCCTTTGGGGTGAAAATTGTCAACTACAAGTATGTGTATCAATTTTCATTTGTAAAATCAAAGGTTTTGAAGGTGGTTCCATAGAGACAGAAAGATGAAAGGGAGAGAGGCAAAGAATAAATATAGATAGTGAGCAGACTGGGACTATAATTCTGGTATCCTGGCTCAGTCACTTAGCAGTTGTAGGATTGGAATTTCAGACACATTCTTTTTTTTAGCCTAAGTTTCCTTAAATATAACAGTGAGAAAAGGGGTTGCCCTAGATGCAAGGAAGATGCTTAATGTGGCCTGGCATGTAGAAGGGACTCAAAGCATTACTACTTGGCTGGTGTTCTTGTGGCTGCTATGGTTACAACCCCTGTCTCTCCCCACCACCATCACCAGGTTAAAAAAATTGCTATTCTGCCAGTGAAAGAAATTGCCTGGAGCTCTATTCTCAGATATTGTTCAGGACATAGGCACCATACTCACTGTGTATTTACTCAAGCGAGAGGGTTCAAACTGCTTCCTCTAATGGTCACGGAGAAGGGCTGCAGCTTTGTCAGCTGAATATTTGTGATCTGGCTGGCTGGGAATGAATAATTAAACTCCTGCCAACACAAAGTGCCAACACAAAGTATAAATTCCTTAAAGCAGCCTCTTATTTCTCTATAATGTCATGCCCTACCCACCTTCCCAAATGATCATATCAGTGTTGTTATTTAGCAGAAACTAAAGTTTTCAAGCTCACTTTCTGCCCTTTTCCCTCACAGGCAGTTTCACAAAAGTGGTCTTAAGAAGCCTGTGGCCCATACTGAACTGGCCAAGGGGCTGGAATGGGTCCCACCAAGCTGAGTGAGGCCAGCTTCTATTTTAGTGAATTGCAGAAAGAACCACTCAAGCAGAATACAAAACAGAAGAGACAAGTGCTTTTTTGCATACTTGATACTCTCCTGGAAGGAAAGCCCTGTGGAAAACTTGACCTATTTGTATAACATCCTGTTCCTGGAGTGCCAGAATTCATGGGTGGAGAGGTACTTTAAACAAACAAAAAGCCACTCTGAAAATGTGCTAGGATTGAAAAGAGATCAATTCAAGTCACAGCATGTTCAGAAGATACTATGAAGTGTGTTTCCTGCCTCTACCCATCAACAGTGGCATATATTTCTCCAAGATTTTTGAGTCCTAAGGACACTAGCTTTCAATGTGGATGTTTGCAGCTAGCCCCCCTGGCTGCTCCTGTGGAATCGGACATTTCTCTGCGCAATGCAGCTTGTTTGTGTAAAGTAAAAGGAGTTCCTTTTCTTATCTAACTTTGATTCTGAGCCTTCTCCCACCCATCCCATGAATGAGAAAAAACAATTACCTTTTAGTTCCACCCACCAATGTGATTGTTTTATTGTCTTATGAAGCAATGCTCAGTCATTCAGATTTTTCTGCCCTCTGCTTCTTTGCAAGATGGCTTTTGAAAATTTAGGAGGAAAATTTGGAGTCCTGGGGATACTATTCTCCTGTTTCCTTTTGGGGTAGTGGTCCTTTGCTCCTGTGGTTCCTGGAGACCTTTCTGGCCTTTGGGTGGTAGTCTGTATCAGGGTCTATCTTCTGCCCAGAGGCATCACCTTAGCTGTTCCTGATAGCAGACCCTCAAATCCTGCCAAGTCCTCCTACAACCTGCTTGCCTGAGCACATGTCTGGCCTATGTGCAAGCATTACCTCTTCCCACTTAGCAGGCCCCTGGTTCCGAGATCAACTCTTAACCCGTGTGGAGCCTGAAAAAACTACTACACCTCAGGGTCCTGCTCACCACAGGCACACAGCTGACACCCTAACACAGTGTGTGAGTGCAGAGTTTTTTATGATGTGACACTATAAACACTGGAAGAAAGTTAGCAGATAAAGGAGAAACCATTAAGGTTTGCATTATCAAGCAAACTGCTGCTGACAGCAGCTGGAACTTCATACTCACCCTTGCTCCCCCATTAAGAAACTCTGAGAAAAAATGTAGAACCTGCTTCAGAGTCATGGGTGTGTTAAAATAATTCATAAAGTTAATTGTGAAGATTACATGAAATATGCATGCAAAGCAATTAGTGCAGAGCCCAGCCATAATAAGGGCTCTGTAGATATAAGTACACTGTGCCCTCTCTCAAACCCTCCTTCTCCCAAACTCCTGCTTGCCAGCTCTTTCCATGGCTTCTTGACTCTTGATATTTCTCTTATGTCTTTGACCACTTTTTTCTGTTCCTCACTCACTTTTTTTAAATCCTCACCTGAGGATATATTTATTGATTTTAGAGGGGGGGTGGAGGAGGGAGAAAATGAGAAAATGAGAAAGCGGGGGGCGGGGGGAGAGAAACATTGATGTGAGAGAGGAACATTGATGTGAGAGAGGAACATCAATTGGTTGCCTCCCATACTTTACCTAAATGGGGATTGAATCTACCAGTGAACTATGTACATTTTGACGGACAAAACGATGCTTCAACCAACTGAACCCACCCAGCCAAGGCTCCTCACTCAGTTTTAATTTTACTCCATGAACTGAAAGCAGGTATTTCCCAAGGTCCAGCTTGTGTTTGCTGCTCTTTTTTCCTACTAAGTGAATTCATCCATTGCAAAGTTAATAAAACAATATACTCAAGCCCCTTTAAAAGTGTGTGCATACAGATCACCCTAGGATATATATTCCATCTCACCCCAGCCAGGGGACTGAAGTAGCCTGGGTTAAAATAAAACTTTCTTATTTCAAATGTTTTGGGAAGTGCAGTAATTTTTTATAAATGTGATAATATGGAGTACTGTAAAGTATTGGAAGAAATCAGTATTTTCATAACATTGTGTTGGATGTCCAAATGTATATGGCCACCTTAGCGGGCACCTCAACAGTCATTGTTAAAATTGAAAACGCACACCATTTTTACCATCCAGCAATTCTACTTTTGTAGGACATCCACTTTAGAAAAACTCATTCAAATGTTCACAATGAAATTCATTGATATTTTTTATTAGCAAAAAATTGAAAGCAACCTGATTATCTATTTGTAAGGGACATGATAGATTAAAATGATATATTTATACAGGATGTGCGTGATCAATTGATAATAACTTTGCATCTCCTTATTAACTTTGAAAAACTATGTTTTTAAGGTGTGGTTTAACATCATTGTGTCAGATATGAAGTATTAAATTCTGAGAGTAACCATCATGTTGAAGGAATACAACATTAGAGCAACCATAATTTCTAACTGCGTGCAAGGCAAACTGCTAAGGAAATGGTGGACTTCAATAACATCCCTTTATATACAGTTTACAACCTGAAGAAGGTGTAGAATGCTGATCCTGATGTTGCCACAACAACAAGGAAAATGCATAAGGTATGCAAGGATCGCACAAGTCCAGATATACACAGAATACAGGAGATCATCCATGAAGATCCAGGATGTTTACCTCGACATTTTGAGAGAAGTAGTTGTACCATGGATGAAGCAAGTTTCAAATGAGCATCATTTTATCTTTCAACAAGATGGTGCAGCAGCACATAATGCCAAAAAGGTATGAGAATTTTTCAGGGTCACTGTTTCTGAATTCTGGTCAAAGGAAATCTGGCCACCTAGTTCACCAGATGCAAATACTTTTTATTTTTATTTTTTAAATTTTATTGTTGTTTGTTTAAATTTTATTGTTGTATTACATCCATCCCCTTTTTGCTCCCCTCTGTCACCCTCCCCACCCACCATTCCCCTCAAAGTCAATCCTACCTGTTGTCTATGTCCGTGGTTCCTTTATACTAGGTTCTTATCTAAACTGCTCCCCTACCTTGCCTCTTCCTCCCGGCAATCCCCTTCCCCCTGACTACTGAAGGCCTATTCACTATATTTATATATTTGGTTCTGCTTTGCTTCTTGTTAGTTTTGTTCATTATTGTCCTGTAATGGGTGAAATCATATGGTATTTGTCCTTCACTGACTGGCTTATTTCACTAAGCATAATACTCTCCAGTTCCATCCATGTTATTGCAAAGGGTAGGAGTTTCTTCTTTACTACTGCTGTATAGAATTCCATTGTATAAATGTACCAAAATTTTTTGATCCAATCATCTACTGATGGGAACTTAGGCTGTTTCCAGCACTTGGCTATTGTAAATAGTGCTTCTGTGAATATAGCTGTACATAGATTCTTATGAATTGGTGTTTCAGGATTCTTTGGGTATAGTCCAAGTAGTGGAATTGCTGGATCAAAAAGCAATTGCATTTTTAGTTTTTTAAGGAAACCCCATACTGTTTTCCACAGTGGCTGCACCAGGCTGCAGTCCCACCAACAGCACAAGGGTTCCCTTTGCCCCACATCCTCGCCAACACTTATTGTTTGTTGATTTGTTGATGATTACCATTCTGACAGGTGTGAGGTGATATCATATTGTGGTTTTAATTTGCATTTCTCTGATGACTAGTGATGTTGAACTTTCTTTCATATGCCTCTGGCCCTTTGTATATCTTCCTCAGTGACTTGTCTGTTCAGGTCCTTTGCCCATCTTTTAATTGGGCTGTATATCTCCCTGGTGTTGAGTCACATTAGTTCTTTATATATTCTGGAGATCAGACCCTTGTCTGAGGTATCATTGGCAAATACGTTTTCCCATACAGTTCATTCCCTTTGAATTTTGCTGATGTTTTCCTTAGCTGAACAGAAAACTTTCAATTTGATATAGTCCCATTTGTTGATTTGTTCTTTGATTTCCTTTGCCCTTGGTGAAGTATCAGTAAACATATTTCTGCATAGGCTATCCAAAAGTTTATTGCCTATATTTTTCTCCAGGACCTTTATGGTGGCACTGCTTATGTTTAAATCCTTTATCCATCTTGAGTTTATTCTGGTGTATGGTGTAAGTTACTGGTCTAGTTTTATCTTTTCGCATGTTGTTGTCCAGTTTTCCCAACAGCATTTATTGAAGAGACTGTTTTCACTCCATTTGATGTTCCTTCGCCCTTTGTCAAATATTAGTTGACCGTAGAGTCCTGGGTTAATTTCTGGGCTCTCTATTCTGTTGCATTGATCTATATGTTTATTCTTATGCCAGTACCAGATAGTTGTGATGACAGTAGCCTTGTAGTATTGTTTAAAGTCCAGTATTGTGATTCCTCCTACCTTGTTCTTCTTTCTCAAGATTGCTGTGGCTATTTGTGGGCATTTTTGGCTCCATATATATGCTTGAAGTATTTTTTCTATTTCTATGAAGTCTGTCATTGGTATTTTAAGTGGAATTACATTGAATCTGTAGATTGCTTTGGGTAGCATGGACATTTTAATGATGTTGATTCTTCCCATCCATGAACATGGTATATGCTTCCATTTATTTGTATCTTCCTTGATTTCTTTCTTCACTGTTCTGTAGTCTTCTGAGTACAGGTCTTTGACCTCCTTAGTTAAGTTTATTCCTAGGTACTTTATTTTTCTTGTTGCTATGGTAAATGAGATTTGTTTTTTCACTTCTATTTCTGTTGTTTCATTATTGGTATACAAAAATGCACTTGATTACTGGATATTGACGTTATACCCAGCTATTTTGCTAAATTTGCTTATTAGGTTGAGTAAGTTTTTGGTGGAGCCCATCGGGTTTTGTATGTACACTATCATATTATCTGCAAATAATGACAGTTTGACTTCCTCCTTTCCAATTTGGATACCTTTGATTCCTTTTTCTTCTCTGATGGCTATAGTTAGAACTTCCAAGACAATGTTGAATAGAAGTGGAGAAAGTGGACAGCCTTGTCTCATTCCTGATCTTAGGGGGAAAGCTTTCAGGTTTTGTCCATTAAGTATGATGTTGGCTTCAGGTTCCTCATAGATGGCCTTTATGATGTTGAGGTATGCTCCCTCTATTCCCATTTTGCTGAGGGTTTTTATCATAAATGGTTGCTGCACTTTATCAAATGCTTTTTCAGCATCTATTGATATGATTATATGGTTTTTATCTTTCAATTTGTTGATGTGGCATATTACATTTATTGATTTACGAATGTTGTACCATCCTTGCATCCCTGGGATGAAGCCCACTTGATCATGGTGTATGATCTTCGTAATATACTGCTGAATCCAATTGGCCAATATTTTGTTTAGAATTTTAGATATGTTCATCAGAGATATCGGCCTGTAGCTTTCTTTCTTAGTTGTATCTTGCCCTGGTGTTAGGATTAGAATAATATTGGCCTCATAGAAAGAGTTTGGGAATCTTCCTTCTTCCTAAATTTTTTGATATAGTTTGAGGAGGATAAGAGTTAGTTCTTCTTTAAATGTTTGGTAAAATTCACCGTTGTATCCATCTGGTTCGGGGCTTTTGTGCTTTGGGAGATTTTGGATTACTTCTTTAATTTCACTAGTTGTTATTGGCCTATTCAGGCTTTCTGCTTCTTCTGGGTTCAGTTTTGGTAGATTATTCATTTCCAGAAATGTGTCCATTTCATCCAGGTTGTCATATTTTTTGTCATATAGTTGTTTGTAGTAATTTTTTACAATCTTTTGTATTTCTGAGGTATCAGTTGTGATTTCTACTCTGTCAGTTCTGATTCTGTTTATTTGGGTCCTCTCTCTCTTTTTCTTGATGAATCTGGATGAAGGCTTGTCAATTCTGTTTATTTTTTCTAAGAACTAGCTCCTGGACCTGTTGATTCTTCGAATTGTAGTTTGAATCTCTGAGTTATTTAGTTCTGCTCTGATCTTGATGATTTCTTTCCTTCTACTTGCTCTGGGCTTTGTTTGTTGTTGCTCCTCTAGTTCTTGCAGCTTTGTGGTTAGGTTGTTTTTATAAACTTCTTGTGACCTTTTTAGGAAGGCCTGTATTGCTGTAAATTTTACTCTGAGCACTGCCTTTGCTGTATCCCATAGGTTTTGGGCTGTTGTGTGTTCATTGTCATTTGTTTCCAGGAACTTTTTGATTTCATCTTTGATCTCATTGTTGACTCCTTCATTGCTTAAAAGCATGTTATTCAGTCTCCAGAAGTTAGAGAATTTTTGGGTTTTTCCCTTGAATTTGGTTTCTAGTTTCAAGCCATTGTGATCTGAGAAGATACTTTGTATGATTTCAATTTTCCTGTATTTGTGGAGGCTTGTCTTGTGACATACCATGTGGTCTATCTTGGAGAATGATCCATGTGCATTTGAAAAGAATGTGTATCTTGCTTGTTTGGGGTAAAAGACTCTGTATACATCAGTTAGGTCCATTTCCTCTAGAGTGTTGTTCAATGCCACAACATCTCTGGGGATTTTTTGTTTGGAAGATCTGTCCATTGTTGATAGTGGGGTATTAAAATTCCCTACTCTTAGTGTGTTGCTGTCTATGTCTTTCTTAAAGTCTTCTAAGATTTTCCTTATATATTTTGGAACTCCTATGTTGGGTGGATATGTTTACCAGAGTTATATATTCTTGATGGATTGTTCCCGTAAGTATTATGAAATGTCCTTCTTTGTCCCTTTTTATGTCCTTCATTGTAAAATCTATTTTATCTGAAATCAATATTGCTACTCCAGCTTTTTTTTTAATGTCCATTTGCTTGATATATAGTTTTCCATCCCTTCACTCTCAATCTATGTTGATCTTTTGTTCTGAGGTGGGTGTCTTGAAGACAGCATGTATGTGGGTCATGTTGTCTTATCCATTCGGCTACCCTATGTCTTTTGATTGGTGCATTTAATCCATTTACATTTAAGGTTATTATTGATTGATACTTATTCATTGCCATTTTCTCCCTTTGTATCTGTATTCCTCTTTGGCTTTCTCTGTTTCTTCATTTTATTTATTTTTAAAGCAGACCCTTTAGCATTTCTTGCAATGCTGGTTTGGTAGAGATGTATTCTTTTAGTCTTTTTTTTTTTTTTTTTGTTTGGGAAGCTCCTTATTTCTCCTTCTATCTTGAATGAGAGCCTTGCTGGGTAGAGTATTCTTGGTTGCAGGCCTTTGTTTACCATGACTTGAAATACTTTTTGTCATTCCCTTCTGGCTTGAATTGTTTCTGTTGAATAATCATTTGATAGCCTTATTGGAGCCCCTTTGTATGTTATTTGTCATTTCTCTATTGATGCTTTTAGGATTCGCTCTGTGTTTGAAATTCGCCATTTTAATAATAATGTGCCTTGGTGTTGGTTTGTTTGGGTTGATCCTCATTGGGACCCTCTGTGCTTCCTGAACTGGATTCATGTTTTCACTCATCATGTTAGGGAAATTTTCTATCATGACTTTTTTGAACAGGTTTTCCATTCCTTGTTTCTCTTCTCCTTCTGGTATCCATATGATATGGATGTTGTTACTTTCATGTTGTCCTGCAGCTCTCTTAACCCCTCTTCAGTCTTATTCAGCCTTTTTTTATTCTCTTGTACTGTCTTGGAGTACTTGTCTACATTATCCTCCAACTTGCTGATCCGGTCCTCTGCTTCCTCTAGCCTACTGTTGATTCCTTCTACTGTATTCTTCAATTCAGAAATTGTATTCTTGATTTCCTCCTGACACTTATTCATAGTTTCTAAGTCCTTTTTCATGCTGTTGTAGTTCTCAGTAAGTTCCTTGTAACTTCCCTGGAGTTGTTTGTAGTTTTCTTTGAGCTGGCTAAGCTCATTGAGCTTCTCTATC
Source organism: Noctilio leporinus (assembly GCA_004026585.1). Classification (NCBI taxonomy): domain Eukaryota; kingdom Metazoa; phylum Chordata; class Mammalia; order Chiroptera; family Noctilionidae; genus Noctilio; species Noctilio leporinus. The sequence goes on from PVIW01017595.1 coordinate 12,891, forward strand.
ATCATTCTTTTGAATTCCTTATCTGATATATTGTGTGCCTCTATTTCATTTGGTGGTCTTTCTGGTGATTCTTCCTTTCCTTTTGGTGATGGACTGATTCTTTCTCCCCCAATTTGGGTGTCTGTTGTTGCTTGCTTTTTTTGTTTTTTTTTTCCTTGGATTAATCTGCTTTGCTTCCTTGCCTTAGTTGAGCACCCTTCTGTGTTAGGAGAGTTGTGTAGTTCAATGTTGTAGTCTCCCAGATTTTCTCCACTTGTTCTTGATGTGGCCTTTATTTGGGCTTTCTGGTTGTACTCTGGATTGGTTGTATATGTTGCTCCTTTCCTTCCAGTCAAGATGTTCCTTCTATTCTTTTTCACATAAATGAGGAGAGGTAGAATCAGAAAGCCTCAAGTATGAGTGAACTGTGTAAGCCTATGTATATAGTTGCCACATCTGCTTCCCTGTTCACCCTTTGTGATCCCTGATTGGTCCAGGTGGAGCCAAAACCTGTGGGCTTTTAGCAGGAAAAAAAGAAAGAAAGAAAGAAAGAAAGAAAGAGAGAGAGAGAGAGAGAGAGAGAGAGAGAGAGAGAGAGAGAGAGAGAGAGAGAGAGAGAGAGAGAAAGGAAGAAAGAAAGAAAGAAAGAAACAGAATCCTGATCCTGTATACTTTTCCAGGTACAGTCTTCTTTCTCATTCTGCACAAAGTTCCAAACGTTTCTCTATTTATGCCACTTCACATGATTTCCTTCCTTCCTTCCT
>PVIW01017596.1:0-13630 GCA_004026585.1 Noctilio leporinus
GAGCCTGGGATGCGGGTCCGGAGGGTAGACGCAGACAGGGGCCACCAGATGGCAGGGACTCTGCACATCTCCAGAGTGTGTGGAGTGAGGATTCTCCCAACATCGAGGTGACCCAGGCAGAGGGTGCAGGGCTGGTGAGTTAGGATGTCATGTGTGTGGAGATCAGGTCCCCACTGTGTCCTCAGTAGCAGCCCCAGCCATAGCCACAGCCATAGCCACAGCCGAGTCTGCCGTAGCCACAGCCATAATAGGGGCCACAGCCCAGATACCCGTAGCCGCAGCCCAGGCCCCCATAACCCCAGCCCAGGCCCCTATAGCCACAGCCCAGGCCTCCGTAGTAGTTTCCGTAGTAGTTTCCGTAGTAGCCACACATGGTGCTGGAGGAGAGGTTGTCCTTGGGTGGAGAAGGTGTGAAGTTAACTGCAGTCTGACCCCTGCTCCCTGCAGAGGGCCTTTTATCTGTCCCCTGGGAGGGTGGGACCCACCACGTGTCTCATGCCATTGGCTACTCTTGTGACTAAGCTCATGAGTGTGTTGTGCCTGGCCCAGAAGGTAAAGTACCTTGTTTTATTGCCCACAGGGGACTCCATGCCAGAATTCCATGCCAGGAATGACAGGAGAGAGTCACACACCAATTCCTGCTTTACACCTCAGCTCCACCTCACCTTCGACAAGCATGTGCCTTTGAAGAAGTGTCACTTGAGTGTCCATTTGATGTAGTGCCATTTGTTCATTTTCACTTTGTGTCCAGTGCCTTGGGAGATAGAGCATCCAAAATATTTCCCCATTGAATATTTGAAATTTTTCTCCCTCTGTTTTCCTCTAGGACTTAGGATTTCATGACTTACTTTTAAGTCTTTTATTCATTTTGAGTTTATTTTTGTGTATGGTATAAGTTGGTGGTCTACTTTAAGTTCCTGGCATGGACCAAATCCACTTTTCCCAACACCACCGATTGAAGAGACTATCTTGTCTCCATTGCATGTTCCTGCTGCCTTTGTTCAATATCAGTCATGTTAAGGGGAGGGTTCACTCCTGTGCCCTCTTCTGTTTCCCGACCTCTCTGTGTGATCCTGGGCCAACCCCTGGCCATGAGTATCATGGTGGCCTGACAGTGTGGTTTGATGTCAGGAGTTGTGATACCTCCAGCTCTGTCCTTTGTAAGATTGCTGGGCTATTTGGTACCTTTGTTGTTTCCATATAAATTTTTGGAGTATTTGTTCTAGATCTGTGACATTTGCATTGGTGTTTTAATGGGAATTGTGTTAATGTATCAGTTGATTTGGGTAGAATGGACATTTTGGTGTTGTTAAATCTTCTAATCCATGAACACACTATGTGTTTCCACTTACTTGTATTTTCATCTATTTCTTCCCCTGGTGGCCAATAGTTTTCAGAGTATGGGTCTTTTATTCTCCTTGGTTAAATTTATTCCCATGTATCTTACTATTATTATTTTTGCAATCGTAAATGGAATTGTTTTGTTAGTTTTTCTTTCTGATAGCTTGTTTGTGATGTGTGAAAATCCCATAAATTTTTAGAATGCTTCTGTTCAGCTAAGAAAACCATCAGCAAAACAAACAGGAAACCAACTGTGTGGGAGAACATGTTTACCAATCTAACAAAGTTTAATCTCCATACTATATGAAACTTTAATACTATTCAATGCCAGAAAGACACAGAAACCAATGAAGAAATGGGCAAAAGACGTAAATAGACACTTCTCCAGAGAGGACATAGAGTACCTGTAGACATATCCAAAAATCACTCAGTTTCACTAAATATCAGAGAAATGCAAATTAAAACTACAATGAGGTATCAGCTAAAACCTGTCAGAATGGCTGATATCAACAAAACAAAAAACAACAAGTACTGATGAGGATGTGGAGAAAGGTGAACCCTAGTGCACTGTTGGTGGGAATGCAGGCTGGTGTAGCCACTGTGGGAAACAGTATGAAGTTTTCTCAAAAAACTAAAAGTAGAACTTCCTTTTGACCCTGCAATTCTACTACTGGCATTATACCCTAAGGACCCTGAAACACCAATTCATAAGAAGCTTTGTACCTCTCTATGCATAGTTGTACTATTCACAATAGCCAAGGTTTAGAAATAGCTTAAGTGCCCATCAGGAGATGATTGGATAAAAAAGCAGTGGCACAGTCACACAATGGAATAGTACGCAGCCATGTAAAAGAAGGAACTCTTAAATTTTGCAACAACATGGATGGGTTGGAGAAAATTATGCTAAGCAAGTTAAGCCAGTCTGTGAAAGAAAATCACCATGATCTCACTTATATGTGGAATCCAATGAACACAATAAAGCAAACTAAATAAACAAACTAAGCCCTGGCTAGTGGCATAGTGGATAAGTTGCCGGCCTGTGAACCCAAAGGTCACTGGTTCAATTCCCAGCCAGGGCACATAACCAGGTGGCAAGCCAGGTCTCCAGCCAGGTCCGTAGCTGGGGGCAGGTGAAAGGCAACCATACACTGGTGTTTCTCTCCCTCTCTGCCTCTCTCCCTTCCCCTGTCTCCAAAAATAATAACTAAATAAAATCTTTTTAAAAATAAATAAACAAATAAACAAATGAAATAATACCAGAAGCTGAAATACATAGACAGACTGACAGTGGTTGGGAAGGGGGCAGAGGGGTGGGGTGAATGATGGGGATGGGAATGAAATGTGGCTGCTCATGTTGTTAAGGACTTACCTGACTGTATCTGCAATGTCAGTGCTCCCAAATCTCCTTTCAAAAATAAAAAAACCCTCACAGTGAACTTGGACGTCTAGCCACAGTGAGATGCACAAGAAATCAGTATTTGGTCTTAGCCATCTGACGGGGTAAATTCCTTAGTCAAGACGCACAGTGTGAATAGGTAATCTATATTTAACCAGGCACAAGGATTAACAATCATTGATATTTTTAGTTTAACGTTTTCTCTGTGATAATCCAGGATATTGGGAGGCAGTGTGAAGCCACAAGAAGCCTCTTAAGTCTAAAAAGAAGTGGGTTTGATATCCGGGGAGGACTCAGGGAGGATGTGCGTTATGGACACATGTCCATCACCAGTGACCAGGTGCTGACCCCCCCAGCAATGCCTGTGTTCAAAATTGTCCTCATGTCCGTCCTCACATCACCTTCCAGCACCGTCACAGAGGCGGCACCGAGGGGTACCGCTGGGTACCAGGGTCACCAGGGCAAACCCACGGTGACCCCTCCTCTGGAGCTCAGGACTCGGGGGTGGGGTGACCCCCTCAGCTCACCCGTGCTGATGAGGAATTGAACTGGGTCAGCAGTCAGCAGCATGGTGGGAGACGGGCTGCTTTCCTGCTGATGGCGGGCACGCACATCACCTACCTGTGCGCCATCGATGGAAGACATCTGTGCGGGGAGGGTTCTACATACAGTTGATCACCTGATATACTTTAACGACATAATCAACGACAGTGAAATGATACCAATATCTTCGTGTATCCTGGGAGGTTCGCCTGCGTTTAGTAGGGGAAAAATCCTTGTCATTTTCTAAACAGGAAAAACCAACAATATTTTAGTTTAACATGTAAAGACATAAAAAACATCTTTGCCACACTGATGCTGCCGGTTAGAAAGTGACTCCCCTCCCTCTTTCTTCCAGCTGCGGCTCAGGGCTAATTTCAACACATCAGAGAACTGTTCCAAGACTTATGGGAGTCAATGCTCCAAAAGGACTTGGCAAGTGATTTTCATGTAATAAACAGCTGATACATAAATACCTCATGTACATAAGAGACTTACAAGCCCATGGTAAGTGGCCAATAAGGCTACTTAATTTTTATTTATCTTATAAATATAAATTATATACAGCATTTTGGCATATGAATTACATAAGAAACATTGAACAAATTTTAGAGAACATTGTTCTTTTCTATGCAAACCTCAGAAAAGAAGCCATGTATGTAATAGTAGAAAGTTATACTTTGTAACCTCCAAACATTATTCTAAGCGCTTTACATATTTTAACATATTTACTTTTCATTGCAACTCTAGAAGTTAGATTCTATATGTATATATATATATATATATTTTAATAGAAGAATATCCTCTTCCAAAGAGGTTAGATCATGTTCCAAACCTCACAACCAGTGGGAGGCAGGCTGTGTTCCATGGTTTGGTGCCGGGATTCAGGAAGTGCTCTGCGTGTGTAGTTGGGTAGAGGAACTGCAGTGATATGGTGGAGACAGAGGGTTTTCTCTACAGGAAAAGCGAGACACAAAGAAGAAATCAAGTGTAAAAGAATTATGTGGGTTGAGGTTTCAACAGAAGATACTCAAACTTCCAAGACTTTGAAGGAGTAAACCAACCAATGTGGGTACAAATGGATGCTTACTTGGAAATGATCGTGGTAGAGTTTACCATCAGACTCAATGTGTTAGAGCTGCTAAGAACGTTAACCAATAAATTTTCTGTGACATCCAACTCCGCCTAAGTGGCCAATCCTGGGAATCACAGTGAAGAAAGAGCAGCTATGCCTTCGGAGTCTTGTCTCAGTGCCCAGCTGCTATGGCTAACCCGGCAAGACTAAGCAGTAGCAAAATCCACTATTTCTTGTGATGTGTAAGCATAGACCATTTACCTCCACCTAATGTTAAACAAAATTATACAATTTTTTAGTTTAATTTTATTGTTGCTGTGTTACATCATCCCCTTTTCACTCCCCTCTGTCCCTTTCTCCACCCACCCACCCCACCAAAGTCAATACCACTTGTCCATGGTTCTTCCATACTAGTTCCTTGACTAAACTGCTCTCCTTCTCTGCCTCCTCCTCCCCACTACCCCCTCCCCACTTACCCACTGAAAATCTATTCATTGTATTCAGGTATCTGGTTCTATTTTGCTTATTTGTTTGTTTTGTTCATTGTCCTGTAATGGGTGAGATCATATGGTATTTGTCCTTCACTGACTGGCTTATTTCACTAAGCATAATACTCTCCAGTTCCGTCCATGTTGTTGCAAAGGGTAGGAGTTCCTTCTTTCTTTCTGCTGTATAGTGTTCCATTGTGTAAATGTACCAAAGTTTTTTGATCCAATCATCCACTGATGGGCACTTAGGCTGTTTCCAGCACTTGGCTATTGTAAATAGTGCTGCTATGAACACAGGGGTGCATAGGTTCTTCTGAATTGGTGTTTCAGGGTTCTTCGGGTATAGTCCTAGTAGTGAAATTGCTGGATCAAAAGGCAATTCCATTTTTAGTTTTTTTAAGGAAACTCCATACTTGTTTTCCATAGTGGCTGCACCAGCCTGCATTCCCACTGACGGTGCACCAGGGTTCCCTTTTCCCCACATCCTTGCCAACACTTGTTTGTTGATTTGCTGATGATTGCCATTCTGACAGGTGTGAGGTGGTATCTTATTATGGTTTTAATTTGCATCTCTCTGATGGCTAGTGATATTGAGCATTCTTTCATATGCCTTTGGGGCTCTTTGTATGTTTTCCTCAGAGTTGTCTGTTCAGGTCCTTTGCCCATTTTTAATTGGGCTGTCTGTCTCCTTGGTGTTGAGTTGCATTAGTTCTGTATATATTTTGGAGATCAAATTCTTGTCTGAGGTGTCATTGGCAAATATGTTTTCCCATACAGTTGGTTCCCTTTGCTGGCTTTTTCTTTAGCTGAACAGAAGCTTTTCAGTTTGATACAGTCCCATTTGTTTATCTGTTTAAAATATACAATTTAAGACTAAAGTAAGTAGGAAGGACAAATCCTCATCCAATCTTTCTTTGAATGAAAGAATGCACTCTCTGGGGGTTTCAGGTTTCCAGTGATCCTAATTCTTTCTTTCTTTCTTGTAAAGTTAATGATCTAAACTGTGAATCTGTCAGCAGGATATAGAACATATCCAATGCCTTAAACTAAACACAGCACTTGCACTCACTCATGTCCTGACATCTGGTAACCCTGCCCCAAGAGAATTGCCCAGTTTACAAACACACAAGTCACAGAAACTTGTGGAAAGGCAAATAACTTTAAACAACTGTGAAACCACACAAATCTCAAGATAAACAAGAAGGTAAAACACCGTGAAACAGCTCTAAACATAAATATTGAATGGGTTTTAGAGATCTCAGCTTTTAAAAATGTTTCTGGCCCTGGTTGGGCAGCTCAGTTGGTTGGAGTGTTTTCCATGCACCAAAGGTGAACGCGTTCCATCTCCCGTTGGGGTGGGTGTGAGAGGCAGCTGATTGATTCTCTCTGTTGCTCTCACTCTGTCTCTGTCTCTCTTTATCTCTACATCTCTCTCTTTCCCTTCCTAGCTCCCTTTCTCTCTAAAATCAATAAATGTATCTTCATATGAGGATTAAAAATGCATAAAACCCCTGGCTGGTAGCACAGTGGGTAAGGCGCCGGCCTGCGAACCCAAAGGTCGCTGGTTCGATTCCCAGCCAGGGCACGTAACCAGGTTGCAAGCCAGGTCTCCAGCCAGGTCCCCAGCTGGAGGCAACCATACATTGATGTCTCTCTCCCTCATGTTTCTCTCCCTCTCTGCTTCTCTTCCTTCCTCTCTCTCTAAAAATAATAAATAAAATCTTTTTTTAAATGCATAAAACCATATTTATTTATTTATTTAAAGATTTTATTTATTTATTTATTTTAATTAAAAAAATATTTATTGTTTTTAGAGAGAGGGGAAAGGAGAGAGGCAGAGAGGAAGAGAAACATCCATGTAGGGTTGCCTTTCACCTGCCTCCAGCTACAGACCTGGCTGGAGACCTGGCTTGCAACCTGTTATGTGCCCTGGCTGCGAATCAAACCAGCGACCTTTAGGTTTGCAGGCTGGGCCTTATCCACTGTGTCACCAGCAAGAGCAAAACCACATTTTTAAATTGTAGTGAGGCTTATAAAAGTTAGGTGGAAATAGGCAGGTTTGAACTCCTCTATGTCTTAAGCTGGAGAAGCAAAAGAAATACTTCTTGCTAAATACTTCTTGATATATGCAAATCAAAGATGAGAACCAGAAACCATGTATCAATTTTCATAGATTTGAAGGAATTTCAGTTAGATGAAGATCTTGATGTTAAAGTAGGTGGAATACATAGTGTTTTCAGGCAACCTTAACTAAATTGACAACTATTACCTGTTTATCTTAACTATAACCCAGCCAGGGTAGAAAACTGTTACTTTCTGAGTGTCCTAAGTAACTAATTGTTACTTCCTGAGTGTCATAAATCAAGGATTTGTTAGAGAAACCATTTAGAGCCTGGGAAAGAGAAGGAAATTGGTAGGAGATGGGACAGGTAATTGCAGGGTATTCTTTTTAAATGCGATGGAAAGTCTACATATGTATGATCCAGGAGACGAATGTAATTTTATTTGTGTTGAGCCAATCCAATGCGATCTTGGTTTTCATGAAAGATTTTGGGCTCTGACTAAGTGATATTAAATTTCTGATGGCTGGTGAAGATAAAAATAGAATTGTCAAGTAGATAGTTGGATTTACATCTATCAAACAGTAAAGATAAAGAACCTAGAAAGGCCTATACATACATAGCTCTGAGATTGAGGTCAAGGTGCAGAGAAGATAATGAAAGAAATCTGAAAGGGTTAAATGAAGCAAACAAGAGAGTGCCTTGTATTGGGGACTGAGCTAACTATCAGAAAGAGAAACCAAGAACACAACTCCATTTACTCTTGCAACAACAACAATAAGGTACCAGGAATAAATTTAGCCAAGTGCAAATGTTTGAGAAAAGAAATGAGACAGTGGAAACAGTAGTTTTAGAAATACATTTTCTGAAATTTTTTATTAAAAATATAGTCAACTCAGAAAGTACCTTGGGGAAGTCATGGGAGTTATCTTGGGGAGAGATGTTGGTTTATTTTGTTTTTCATGGGAGATCATTAAGCATTCATTATGTTTCAGAACATTAGAGCAGCGACATGTTTTCTTTATAAAGAACTGTCACAGTACATAAAGAGGAAGAGCACAGAGGAGTAAAACTATCTTATATGATACTATAATGGTGGACATACAGGGCCGGGGGCAAGAAAATGGAGTTTACTCATAAAAATTTCTGCCTTTATTTTTATGTGTTTAAACTTCAGTCAAAACCCATAGAAGGTATAACCCTGAGCATGAACCCTAATTTAAACTACAGACTTTGGGTGACAATAGTCTGTCAATGTAGGCTCAGAACTTGGGGTGAACGCACCAGTCTGGTCTCAGATATCCATGTCTGAGGGGTTCTCTGTGTGTGAGGAGATAGGAAGTTAATGGGACTTCCCTGTACCCCCTGCTCCATTTTGTTGTGGACCTAAAACTTCTCTAAAAATAATGTTTAAACATCAGTTCTTTTTAAGAAATGATTAATTCCTGAAACAGATTCTGAGAGAATTTGCCTGATAAAGTTTTCTACTGTGGAAATTGATAGAGAGCAACTTCCATAGTCATTTATGAAACTACGTACTGAAGAATTATTTTGCTATATAGTGTAATGTAGTTCTATCCCTTTCTGGCCCATGAATGTATACAATGTATAAGATTAAGTCTAAAAGTGTAAATGGCTATCACATTATGTCAATGAGGGTCATAAAAACAATTGTCTGTTGAATGCTAACAGATGGATGGAATCAAAGGTGTGATGGTTCGAAGCAGCATCCATTTACTGTAGGGAAAATTTTAAGTATCTGATACAGTAGAGTTTCTCACGGTTATCATCTTAATAAAGGAGGGACTAAAGTAATGGGCAACCATAATATTGTGTCTAGTTTGCACAAATACACTACCCAATAAAAATTAAAAATACCTCTAAACGCATGGCGCACAGGTAGGAGATGTGTGTGCCCGCCATCAGCAGGAAAGCAGCCCCATCTCCCACGGGGCTGGTGGCTGCTGACCCAGTTCAATTCCTCATCAGCGCGGATGAGCTGAGGGGGTCACCCCCACCCCACCCCACCCCCGATTCCTGAGCTCCAGAGGAGGGGTCACCGCAGGTTTGCCTTTGGTGACCCTGGTACCCAGCAGCACCCCTTAATGCCGCCTCTGTGACAGTGCTGGAAGGTGATGTGAGGACAATTTTTGAACACAGGCATTGCTGGGGGGTCACTGGTGATGGACATTTGTCCATAACTCACATTCTCTCTGAGTCCTCCCAGGACATCAAATCCACTTCTTTTTAGACTTAACAGACTTCTTGTGGCCTCACACTGCCTCCCAATATCCTGGATTATCACAGAGAAAACGTTAAATTAAAATATCAATGATTGTTAATCCTTGTGCCTGGTTAAATATAGATTACCTATTTACACTGTGTGCCTTGACTAAGGAATTTACCCTGTCAGATGGCTAAGACCAAATACTGATTTCTTGTGCATCTCACTGTGGCTAGACATCCAAGTTCACTGTGAGGATTTTTTTTATTTTATGAAAGGAGATTTGGGAGCACTGAGATTGCAGATACAGTCAGTCCTTAAGAACATGCGCAGCCAAAATTCATAAACTTCTCCAAAGTTAGCACCTATTGAAAAGGAATTGACAGAAAGCTCAATGGAATAAAACCCGTTATTACTACTGTTTCAGCTGGTGGCTCTGGGAGAAGCTGGGCTCCATAGTGGAAACTATTTTTAGTGTCCTGGAGAAGAATCAGGTCACAGAAATACACAGTCATCCATGTACACGACACCCAGAAGCCGTTAGCACAGGCTGGTCCTGTGGCTTGTGTCTCAGAGAGAGACAGACCATAGGTCCTTCTGCCAGTCCTTCCGTCCTCCCAAAGGTGGCTTCACTGCCGGCATCCCCGCCACAGTGCATGAGGGTTCCCCTTTCTTCACATCCTAGTCAGTGCGTGTTTGTGGCAGGTGTGAGTTGATACTGCATTGTGGTTTTAATTTGCACTTCTCTGATTATTAGTGAAGTAGAATGATTTTTTCATGTCCATTGGCCATTGGTATGGCCTCTTTGGAGAAGTGTCTATGAAGGTCTTTAGCCCATTTCTTAATTAGGTTGTTTCTCTTACTGCTATTGAGTTGCATTAATTCTTCATATTTTGGAAATTAAATCCTTTTCAGATTGGTGAAAATGTTCTCCCATACAGTGGGTTCTCAGTTTGTCTTGATGATGGTTCCTTTAGCTCAACAGAAACTTTTAAATAATTGATGGCATTTTACACACCAATAACAAGTTATCAGAAAGAATAACTAAGAACATAATCTTATTTACTATAGCAAAAGTAAAATAAGTTACCCAAGAATAAATTTAACCACCTAGGTAAAAAGACCTACACTCCGAAAACTATAGGCCACTGAACAAAGAAATTGAGGCTGATACAAATAAGTGGAAGCACATACCGTGTTCATGGATTGGAAGCATTGACGGCACTAAAATGTCCATTCTACACAAAACAATTTATATATTCAACACAATTCCTATCAAAATACAAATACACATTTCACAGATCTAGAACAAATATTCCAACAGTACATATGGAGCCAAAAAAGATGCCAAACAGCCTCAGAAATTTTACAAAAGAACAGAGCTGGAGGCATCGCAACTCCTGACATCAAACCACACTGTCAGGCCACCATGATAGACATGGCCAGGTGCTGGCCCAGGATCACACAGAGCCAAAGGGAACAAAAGGGTGAGCTCAGGAGTGAACCCATTGAACAAAGCGTTCACTTTGTTCATTGAACAAAGGTGGCAAGAACATGCAATAGAGCCAAGATAGTGTCCTCAATAAATGAGTGGACTGGTACAAACCAGAAAATTAAACTAGACCACCAACTTATACCAAGCACAAAAATAAACTAAAAATGGATAATAACTTAAATGTAAGTCATGAAGCCATAAAAGTCCTAGAGGAAAATGTAGAAAGTAAAATCTCAGATATTCAATGTAGAAATATTTTTGATGCTTTTTCTCCAAATGCACTAGAAACAGTGAAAAATGAACAAATGGGACAAAATTAAATTAACACTCAAATAGCACTTCTTTATTTTTTATACACAGCTTTAAAAATACTTTATTATTTTTAGAGAGAGGGGGATGGAGAGAGGCAGAGAGAGAGAGAGACATCCATGTATGGTTGCCTTTCACCTGCCTCCAGCTACAAACCTGGCTTGCAACCTGGTTATGTGCCCTGGCTGGGAATTGAACCAGTGACCTTCGGGTTTGCAGGCTGGTGCCTTATCCACTGAGCCACCAGCCAGGGCTTCAAATAGCACTTCTTCAAAGGCACATGCTTGTCGAAAGTGAGGTGGAGCTGAGGTGTAAAGCAGGAATTGGTGTGTGACTCTCTCCTGTCATTTCTGGCATGGAATTCTGGCATAGAGTCCCCTGTGGGCAATAAAACAAGGTACTTTACCTTCTGGGTCAGGCACAACACACTCAAGAGCTTAGTCACAAGAGTAGCCAATGGCATGAGATACCTGGTGGGTCCCACCCTCCCAGGGGACATATAAAAGGCCCTCTGCAGGGAGCAGGGGACAGACTGAAGTCACCTACACACCTTCTCCACCCAAGGACAACCTCACCATCAGCACCATGTGTGGCTGCTACGGAAACTACTACGGAAACTACTACGGAGGCCTGGGCTGCGGCTACCAGGGCCTGGGCTGGGGTTACGGGGGTCTGGGCTGTGGCTACAAGGGTCTGGGCTGCGGCTCCTACTATGGCTGTGGCTACCGCAGACTTGGCTGTGGCTATGGCTGTGGCTATGGCTGCGGCTGGGGCTGCTACTGAGGACACAGTGGGGACCTGATCTCCACACACATGACATCCTAACTCACCAGCCCTGCACCCTCTGCCTGGGTCACCTCGATGTTGGGAGAATCCTCACTCCACACACTCTGGAGATGTGCAGAGTCCCTGCCATCTGGTGGCCCCTGTCTGGGTCTACCCTCCGGACCCGCATCCCAGGCTCTACCTTGTGGACAGACAACAGGTGGCACCACCCTGGGACCCCACTGTCTCCTCTCACAGAGCAGAGCCATCCCTGCCCGACCTGGATGCTTTCAATGCATCCTTCTGCCTTCCCATGATCTTAATAAACTTGTTCTTTGAAATAAAAACCTTAGCTTTCTTTCTACTTATTATGTATACTAGACTTATTTGTTTTTTGAACATTTTTATTTGCTTGATTGCAGGAAAGGTGGCAATGCCTGTCTATGACTTATGTTTTTTCTCCTATTTCTGCACGAGTGCTTTGACCAGTTCCAAATGTGTGACTTTGGAAACTAACCTTAATGTTTGTAAATTTTCTTCTCAAAAGGTGGACATGTCTTTGTTGGTGGGGATTTTCAGACACAGTGAGATCGTATTTGTCAATTATTTTAATGTTGCTTAGACCTAATAAATATTCTACACATTTTTTCCTCCATAAACTATAATCTACATGAAGTCTACATTGCCCCAAATTTTTTCTCACATTTTTTTTTTCTCTTTAAATTATGGAAAGAAAAGTTCACCCTTAAAAAATGCAGTTCTATTATTTGATATATACACCAGTTACCAGTACAATGAACCTAATCAAATACTAAACAGTGCCAGCACCCACACCCCAAAATTCCAGAGGCTTTTGTTAACCAATTTTCCGTCTCCAGCTATCAACCCCTAAACCCGGGAAATAGTTGATTGCTTGATATTAAAATGGTTTGACTCTTCCAAGAAGTTAGATTGTGTTTCAGGTACCCAAGACCACTCCTGGGCTGGGAGATTCATTAGAAGTATTCACAGAACTCAGCATATAATTGTGCTTGGGGCTAAGATTGATTGCAGCAAAGCAGCAAGTGTCCCTAGCCAGTCACCAGGGGAAAGACCCAGGCAGAATCTGAAGGTGTCCAGGTGCACATGCTGAAGCTGTCTCTCACCATGAGGGACCCCACAGAGCCCAAACCTCCCCAGCAACAGAAATGAAGCACCCTCCTGTGTGGGATATTTCTCCATGAGCTCCTCAGACTCAATGCTAAGATCACAAAAACACCAGCAAGATTCCAAAGCCCAGAAGGAAAACATGTGTTCAGCATGATCACCTTGTTTGCACTGTCCCAGCACGTGAGCCATTTACAAGGAATTGGCCAGAACACACCCAATCTCCTGTTGGTCTTTGCATGACTGTAGGGTCTGTAGTGATGCCTCTATTTTATTCTTGCTCTTGATAGAATGTATCCTCTCTGTTTCTCTGTTAGTCTTGCTAGAGATTCATCAACTCACCATACTTTCAATGGAATAAGATTTTAGTTTCATTTATTGTCTCCATTTCATTGTTTAAAATAACACTGCCTTCTGCTATCATGTTATTTCCTTCCTTTTTAAATTTTCCTTTTATTTAATTTTTTAAGATTGTATTTTATTTATTTATTTTAAAATTTTATTGTTGTTGTATTACATCCATCCCCTTTTTGTTCCCCTCTGTCCCCTTCCCCACCCACCCATTCCCCCCAAAGTCAATCCCCCCTGTTGTCCATGTCCATGGTTCCTTTATACTAGGTTCTTGTCTAAACTGCTCCCCTTCCTTGCCTCTGCCTCCCCCCTCCCCCCAACCCCCTTCCCCTTGACCACTGAAGGCCTATTCACTGTATTCATATATTTGGTTCTGTTTTGCTTATTAGTTTTGTTCATTATTGTCCTGTAATGGGTGAGATCATATGGTATTTGTCCTT
>PVIW01017597.1:0-13630 GCA_004026585.1 Noctilio leporinus
CGTCCCTTCCTGTTCTTCAAGAAGTCTCTGTAGTACCTCAGTGCTCCTCAGAGCACATTTGGGAAACTCTTGGACCAGGGTCTTTCCTAAGGGGCTCCAGGGTGGGACCCATCTCTCAGATTTTCCTCCTCATAGCAGTTTCCCCTTCCTTCCTGCTCCCTACTCGAGCTCCCACTGGGCCTCTAACACCGAAGTGTCTATGGCCAGTTACTCTGGGTGAGCTGAAGTCCGCAGAACCCCTGGGGAGAGCAATAGTTAAAAAGCCAGGTCCGGGCAGAAGTTTGGGGCTCTGGGGAACCAACCCTTCCAGACCACAGCTGGGGACCCTGGAACCCCCAGCAGAGGAGTGGAGCCCAGGGCTCTCACAGTCCTCTCCCTTCACTGGGGCTCCTATCTGCCTTCCCACCCCCTCCCAGCCCTCTCCCACCCCCACCCCCACTTTTCCGCCCCCACATTTTTTTTGCTCCATATCTTTGTCTCTCTGTGCCATCTCTCTTTTTCAAAAAATCAATCCACAGAGCAATTAGATTTGCAAATGAGCGGGCAGGAAACTGGGAACAAAGGGAGCCAGAGCCTAAGAGGGAGCAGGTATAATTACTGTAATTAAGCATCAGGGACACATCCCCTGGCGGCTTCACCAAGGTGCTGTTTAGGCGCAGCAGGAGCCGTGGAGGGGAGCTGAGCACCCCACAGGAAACGCACCAGCCCCCTTCCCCAGGGCTGCAGTGCCCTTCCGGGGCCTGGCCGGATGCTCCTCCAGAAGAAGGTGCCTGTGCGTGATTCTTCTCATCTGTCCTGGGCGGAGCAGGAGCCAGGAGAAGGGGATCCAGGCTCAGGAGATGTGACATGGTTTCCTGCCTAGCAGAGCTGGGGCCAGAGAACAAAGTTGTTTTTCTTATCTCTTACCTGGACACCTAATTCATTTCCTGCCTGTTTTATAGCATCTGGAGAGCCTGCTGTGGTATCCCTGGGATCCAAACACTTCTAGAGGCCTTGGGGAGAAACATATCTCCGATCTCATGAAACGGTCACCTCAGTGTCCCTAAGCGTCCCCAGATATACACCTCCTGGCACCTGAGGGCTTCCAATGCGCCTTTGCAACCTTATCTTTCACAGCTGCCCCTCATCACTTCACCTCCTAGCTGATCGGACCGTGTGTTGCATCCTGAATGTGACCTACATTTTCCCGTTTCTCTGCCTTCACATGTGAGGTGGTCCCTTTCCTCCTGTGGGCACTTTTCCACCTTTTGCAATCCATTTGAAATAAAGAGACTTCAGTGACATCTATACAGATCTCATTTTCCAAAAAAGCCTATAGCCCTGGTCTCTTTTATGGACCTTACCTCGTTATACCCCTGCCCACTATTCTCCTTTGGCAGACAGACCCAAGCAACAGGTTCAGCCAATTTTTTTCTGTTTAAAACCTCTGAAATTCTTTTTCCCCCCACTCCTCTCTATCCCTACCCCTAATTTCTTAACTCAGTCCCTGTTACTTTCAAGTAACTCCCACATCCTCCTAACTGGTCTCCCCTCCCTTTCTTGCCTTCTTACCTATTTTTCTCACAAAAATCTAATCATACGTCTCCCCTGGTTTGTCTTTGAATGGCACTCCATAGCGATTAGGACAGAGTCCAAACTCTAGGACATGATGTACAAATGATTTTTTTCTTGTTTACTTCTTTCGCCCCATCCCTACCCACTGCTACTTGCAGCAGTTGCTTTTTTAATGAATCCTTCCAGAGGTACATTGTGCATAAACAAGTGTACGTATCCCCTCTGCATGGTGCATATGGTGCCCTTTGCTGCACAGTTTTGCCCCTTACTTTGGTGACTTATTATGCCACAGAGTGTTCCCTTATAGGTGGACCTCATTCTTGAAAAGGCAGAGCCTGTACTTCTAACCCTTACTCTGCTCTGCTCCAGCGAACCACAGCCAAGTCATTATTGGCTCTAAGTGATGCTCGGGAAATAGTTGAGGCGTTGAATGCGTTACGTAGAAACTGTACCCAGGCGGCTGGACTCATGTTCTGGTGACTGAAGGGAACAGGATGCTCCATGTTCAGTTTGGGGTCCTGTGACATCCAGATGCTTCTGTCCTCTCTTTTCTCTGACGAGGTTCTTCTTGCCTCCTGCTCAATGGTAGGTACAGGCATAGCAATGTTGGGTTGGCCAAAAATTCGTTTCGTTTTTCCCGTAAAATAAAAGGCAGTTTGCTTTTTTGACATTCGCCAATAGCTTTTTTGATTTGGGGATTTTCATATGCCGGCTATATCCTGCATGTGAAATTGTTCTCAATTAATGTCTCAGTTGGATCGCTATCAACTTCTACCTAACCATGGAGCATTGTCCAGCGAGAAATCTCCAGCATGAAACTTCACAAAGCACTTTTGGCAAAAAATTTCGTTAAAACGAAATTTTGACCAACCCAATATTTTAACTGCAGCGATTGTCTATTCTCTGCCATTTCATAAGAATTCAATTTACAGGACAAAACCACCTTCATTGTATAAAAGCATGCACGCCTGTACCCATTTGAGAAAGCACTCTAAGGTAATGTGACGTGTGCCTGGATAACACCAGGCATCTAGAAGCTCAGCAATACTTTTCAGATGAACTTAGGGTGCACTGCATCTTGGGTAATTATTATCCAGCATCTGCTTCTCCTAGAAAGTCATGGTTGTCTAACACCTAGTTAGAACCAATTAAGTAATGCTGTCAGAGGTGAGCATAGAGAGGTATTTATTAACACCTTATTTATAAAAGTAAAGCATTGGAAATACCCTAAATATTCATAGCAACAGAATAGTTAAGCAGATGGTAAGAGATTAGTATATAGCATTAGTATTAGCCTGTTTCAGCTGCTATAACAAAAATACCTTCGGCTGGATGGCTTATAGACAAAAAGCAATTTCTCACAGTTCTGGAGGCTACAAAGTCCAAGATCCAGGCACCAGCAGATTTGGCGTCTGGTGAGCAACTGCTTTCTGGTTCATGTCTGGCTGCCTTCTTACTTGTCCTCACATCGCAGCTGCAGTAGGGGGCTCTCAGGGGTCTTCGCCGGTAAGGGCACTAATTCTCCAGGTGAGCCTGATCTTCAAGATCCTCCCAAGGTTTCCATCTTTTTTGTACCATCACATGGGGCTTAGGATCTAACATACGAATTTTGGGGGAGACATAAACTTTCAGTCTATAGCAAGTGGATAGCTCATACAGCTGTGCGTGTTTGTGATGTAGGTTAATGCGGCTCCCTAATGCAAGGCCACCACGTCATCTGACTTTCTTCCTTGACCACGACTTTGGGAGCTAACATGCAGCATGAGATACAAGCTCACTATTTCACGTATCTCCCAGCTCTCCCAGCAGCCACAGAGAAGGGCTCTATCTGTCTTATTCCTCCAGAAGAACTAGTCAAGGCCCTGCGGCTAAGGTAGAGGAGGAACTAGGATTTGAGTTCAGGTTTTCCTGACTCTAAAGCCCAAGCTCCAGCTGCCCACAGGGTTTGAACATGGTTCCCAAAATGTGTTCTGCAAACCTCCAATCCTGCAGAAGGTGACAAGCAAAAAAGGGTTCCCTGTTCTCAGGGATATTTGCATATGTTCTCCATGTTTTTGCATTTTGGTTGTGGTTCAAAGTAGGAGACTGCTCACACAGTAGTTTCTAGCATCCACCTGTGGCTGAGAGAGGAATTTCTTTTTAATAGTTGTGGCTGGGTTGAGGCCCTGGCATCATTCCATGGGAACTGATCGTTACTTGATCTGAGTATAAAGTATCCCTTTTCATCCCTGTTTGGGTCATAGAAATTTGGGATATCAGAATGAGCAGGCCTTTAGAAAGGACAATTCAGGCTATCCCTTTATTTTAGAAATGAGGATATTGGGACAGAAGGAGACTGGCACCTTATTCAAGGACTGCGCTTGATTTGGCTGAGAGAGGGCTGGGCCTAGGACCTGGGCCTCCTGACTCTGAGGTCAGTGTTTTTCAGTCCTTCCGTGAATATGAGAACTATTTTCTAAATTTCCTGGCAATCAATGAGTGTTTATACATTCACCCCCTATTTTCATTTCTCTGTTTTAGCTTATGTTCTCACTCTCTGTATCAGGGACTCCTCCTGGTTTTAGTTGCGTTCACAGCAGAATGGCTGGTTGATCGCATAGACAAGGGAACGTAGAGAGCTGGGCAGGAGGATCCTCAGGATATCAGGCTGTAGCCTGGCACCAACTCTGAGAGGGTAGTTGTGCGTTGTTACACATTAGATTTGGGGCTGTACAGGGAAGGTTTTACAGTTGAATCATATCAGGAATGTGTCCTGCTTAAAGACCACCATGATCCCCCTTTGCCTTATTCATTCCACCTCTAAGAATTTATTTTGCAAAGATGTGTGCATAGACATGTTTTTAAAACTTTTTTATACAACAGCAAGGGATTACAAACAACCTAAATATCCACTGATGGGCGATGGTTATAAAAATTATGGTGTATTCATACAGTGAAGGACATAGAATCATGAGATGTAACATGGCAGATCTTCTACCCATAAGATCTTGTGGATTGATATGGTGCAGCCTACAAGATACATTAAATGAAAATACAAGGTGTCTGCATGTCTTAATTTTGGGGCTCCTTTGAAAGCAGAGCCTCAAAGGATTGGATGCAGGCAGTTGATTTGGGAAGTGATCTTAGGAAAAATGAATGGCAGGGTGAACAGAATAAGACAGAAAATTCAAATAAACGGTATATTAGTGAGTTGTTGCTGTACATAAGGGAAGCCCAATGAGTCCAGACATCTGAAAAACACTGAATGTCTGTCTCCCAGAATTGTCTGTCTGTTGGTAAAAAGGAAGGCTGGGCATTTATTAATGAAACCCACCCTGCACTGTTTAAGGTTGTTTCAGAAACTTAAATGTCTCTTATTTCTGTCTGCATTCAATTTTGGGAAAAGCCCCAGTGTTTGAGGTGGGGGACTGTCCAGGGCAGTTGCAGCAGAAACCTGAGGCGGTGTGATAAGATGGGATGCAGGGCACCAAAAGCATATTCTATAAAGGATATCTACTTGCATGTAAACAAAGTATATGTTTATGCTTGTGAGTATATATTTCCATACAGATGCATATGCAGATATTAATATACAGGTGTATGCACACAGGTAATTTTCTAATAAACATAAAATCACTGGGAACAGTGGTTACCTTTAGGTACAGAGTTGGGTTTTTGCAGGTCTGGATATTTGGTCTGGGAGAGGACTAATTTTCCAATGGTTAATGTTTTGTGCTAGTTGCTGTTTTTTTTTTTTTTAATCCTATGAATGTGTTTCTTAATGATGTTTTTATTAATTGCATTGAGGCATAATGTATGCAACAAAGTGTACTCATTTTAAGTGTGCTGTGTAATGAATTTCAACAAATATATACACTGATATATACACAGTGACGGCCAAGAAGTATAGGATTTCCATCAAGTTCCTCTTACTCTGGGTGCCTACTGCTCTGTTTTACATCACCTTCAATTACATTTATCTTTCCTAGAGTTTCTATAAAAGGAATCAAACACTATATGCTCTTTGTGGCTTGCTTATTTTGTTCAGCATAATATTTCTGAGGATGTTCCATTGTATATTTTTATATCAATAGTTTGTTCCTTTTTATTTCTGAATTTGTGTTGTAGGAATGTAGGAAAGTTTGTTCACTTTTTGATGGACTTATGGATATCTAGTTTTGAGTTATTATGAATAAAAGTTATGAAAAAGTCATGAGCACTTACAACAAGTCTTTGTGCAGGCATGTTTTTATTTTTCCTGTGTAAATACCTAGGGAATTGCTCGGTTATATAAAAATGGAACATTTAGCTTTATAAGAAATTGTCAGATTTTTCCTAAGTGCTATATTATTTTCATTTCTACTAGAAAAGTATGAGAATTCCACAGTCTTGCCAAAACTTGGTATTGTTTCTCTTTTCAATTTTAGCTATTCTAGGGATGTAGTAGTATCTCATGGCTTTAATTAGCATTTCCCCAATGACAATGATGTTGAGCATATTTTCATTTGCATACCTGCCATTTCTATTTCCACCTTTGTGAAGTACCTGTTCAATATTTTGCCTATTCTTTTTTTTTTTTTTTTTTTAAAGATTTTACTCACCATTTTCAGAGAGAAGGGCAGAGAGGGAGAAAGAAAGGGAGAGAAGCATCAATGTACGGTTGCCTTTCACCTGCCTCCAGCTACAGACCTGGCTGGAGACCTGGCTTGCAACCTGGTTAAATGCCCTCATTGGGGAATTGAACCAGTGACCTTTGGGTTCGCAGGCCAGTGCCAATCCACTGAGCCACACCAGCCAGGGCCCTTTTCTTAAGTTAATATCTTATAATTAAGCTCTAAGAGTTCTTTATATATTCCAGACACAAGCCTTTTGTCTATTATATGTATTGCATACATATTTTTTAGGGCTTGCCTTTTTTTTCCTTTTAAATGCCATCTTTCAAAGACTAGGAAGCTTTAATTTTGATATAGTGGAATTTGTCAATTTTTTCTTTCTAGAATATATGCTTTTTGTCTACTAAGAATACTTTGCCTACACTATAATCATAACATTCTTCTCCTGTGCTTTCATTTAGAAGTTTTTAGTTTATTTGCAAATTAAGCCAATGAACAATTTTAAGTTAGTTTTTGTTTATAGTGTAAAGCAATATTCAAGGTTTTATTCCTGGGATATTCATTTGTCCTACTAACATTTGTTTAAATCTTTTCCATTGGATTACTTTGGCATTTTTGTCAAAAATTAATTGACCATGTATGAGTAGGTCTATTTCTGGACTCTTAATTTTGTCCCATTGACCTATCTGTTGGTCCTATGTTAATAGCACACTGTCTTTATTATTAGTGCTTTATGGTGAATCTTAAAATAATGCAATTCTTATACTATTTTAGGATGTAGTGTAGGAGGTAATCTATATCCACCAACTTTGTTCTTTTTTTCAAAGTTCTTTTCTTCTTTTCTTTTTTCTTTGGCTATTTTAAGTCCTTAACATTTATGTATAAATTTTATTGCCAGTCTGTCAGTTTCTATTCTTAAAAAGCCTGATAGCATCATGATTGTGATTACATTGAATACCTACAGCTTAACAAAACTGTTTTTCAATCCATAAACATTATATATGTATATATATACACATATAGCCTCATTTATTTAGATCTTAATTTACAGTGATTATCTTATCATTTTCAGTGTAGAGATTTAACATGTTGTGTTAAATTAATCCATAAGTGCTTTACATTTTTTGATGTTATCAAAAATGGTATTATGGTGGCCAGCCTCTAAATTGGCTCCCAGTGATCCTTCCTTTTGGATATTAATGCCTTTGTATAATGGCATTATACAACCTCCGTACACATATTGTACCAGAGTTTGTGTGAGCAATAGAATATGGCAGGAGTGGAACGCCACTTCTGAGACTAGGTAGTACGAGGCATCATGGCTTCTTCTTTGCTTTCTTTGTATTGCTTGTTCTGAGAGATGTGGGAGCCGATCTGTTGCATGGTCCAGTGCTGTGAAGAACAGAAAAATCCATAACTGAGGCCCCCACCAGCAAGCTGGGAATGAGTGGTCTTGCACATTGTTCCTCCAGCCCCAGTCAAGCCTTCAGATGATAGGAGCTTTTGTGGACAGCTTTAAAAAAATATTAAATTCATTTATTATTGTTCTATCACAGTTGTCCTCTTTTCTCCCCATTGTTCTCCCCTGCCCCACCTACTCCATTACCTCTCTCTCAGTCAATCCCCACCCTGTTGTCCATGTCCATGGGTCATTAATACTAGTTCCTTGACTAACTCTTCCCCTCTGGTCACTGTCAGTCTGTTCCTTGTTTCCATTTTGTTAGTTTGTTCATTAGGCTCCTATAGTAGGTGAAATTATATGGTATTTGTCTTCAACTGCCTCGCTTATTTCACTTAGCATAAAACTCTCCAGTTCTATCCATGCTGTCGCAAAAGGTAGGAGTTGCTTCTTTCTTTCTGCTGTGTAGTATTCCATTATGTAAATGTAGCACAGTTTTTCAAAAATCCATCTTAACTACAACATCCCCAGAGACCCTGAGCTAAAGGACCACCCACGGAAGCTGCTTCCAGATTCCTGACTCTCAGAAATTTTGTGAGATAGTAAACATTTGTTGTGTTAAGCTGGTAATGTTTAAAGCAGTGATTGAGAACTAATAAAATATTATTTAAAAAATTAACAGTATTTATTTTACTTTGATTTCTAACTTTCAGTATCCAAACAACGTATAGAAATTCTAATTTTCTATATTTAAAATAATACCTTGTGACCTGTATCCCTGCTAAAATCAGCTTTTTTGCAGATATCTTAGGATTTTCTATATAGTCAATTATGTCATCTTGGACAGTTTTACTTCTTTTCAAATCTGGATGACTTTTATTTATTCTACTGCCTTATTAAACTAGCTAGGACTTTCAATCTTATGTTGAATAAAGTGGTCTGAGCAGATATTCTTGCCTTGTTCTTGATCTTAAGGAGAAAGCGTTCAGTCTTTCACTATAAGTATGATATTAGGTGTAATTTTTCCATCGATGTCCTATATCGGGTTGAAGAAGTTTTCTTTTGTTCTTAAGAAATTTCCCAAAATCTTGTTATTAATATTAGACTTACAGTTTTTTTTAAAACAGTAATGGATAGTTGTTACAGTGAGACCTACACATACACAGAATTACTATATTTAAATTCATATAGAGCAATATTTACATGTTTAATTTAAACTTTTGAAATCAAGATAAAGTAAAGCTTAACTTTGCAACAAAGAAAAGAAAAATATACAGGACAAAAATAGAATTAACTAACAATATCACTATCCATTCTTGCTACAACATGTGGAAACTTTTTGTCAGAAAGGTACATCTTAATCTGATGATCTAAATAATTAAATATGGATGGTTCTGTGCCATTTTGCCAGAAACATGTTTGGCCGGATCATAAATGAACACTTTTGAAAGCAAATCTAAGGTTTTTTCAACCAACTTTTTGCCATGGGATGCTAACTTTCCTGGTTCCCACCTGGGACATGTATTCTTACAGTCCTGTAAAGATTCTGCTTCTGGTCATACTTTATTAAAAATTTTTAAAAATTATTTATTTGTATTATTTTAGAGAACAGGGACAGGAGGGAGAAAAAGAGGGAGAGAAACATCAATGTGTGGTTACCTCTTGCACACCCCCAACTAGGGACATGGCCTGCAACCCAGGCATGTGCCCTGACTGGAAATTGAACCAGTGACCCTTGGGTTTGCAGGCCAGTGCTCAACCCACTGAGTCACTCCAGCCAGGCTTATCTTGGAATTTTTACATAGGAGGTATTTGGTTTGTGATAAGAAAATAGCAAGTTGCAAAATGATAAACTTGACAACCTTTTGGTTTGCAAGCTCCACTGAGCCACACCAGCTAGGGCTGCTTCCGGCCATACTTTATTACTAGGGGTGCTCAAAACTCTGAAAATCATACAGAGTTGATTAATTTCTGAATCCTTGTGGACAATGGTTTATTAATGAATAATCCTGCAAGTATGGTGTCTATGCTGCAAAGGCCAGCTCGAGTTGAGTAGGGAGCTGACTGACCCCAGCCATACTGCTGGAGAGCTCTCTATACTAGAGTGCTACTGCCCCATGTCTATATCCTCTAACAGGTGTTTCCAGTGCTCTGGCAAGGCCCAAACTGGCCAGCTTAATCATTCCTTTGTTATTAATAGATTTGGAGGTTTTAAGTCTCTGTAAGATCTGTTCTAGGGTGACACAACACAGTCCTGTGTGAGATTTGGTACAAACAACTCTCAACAAGTGAAGAATCCATGAACTGACCAGAAGGGATAGAATCCAAGTATTTCTTGACATCCAAGGTATTCAAAGATGAAATATAACCTGGAATCCACATCAGTACATCTTGAAAACTATCTTTGAATGACAAAGTTCTTCTAATAGAGAAATTTGCAGAATTACTATACTAGGAATCTCCCCCTTTTTACTTTCCTACCCGATTTTCTTCATGACTACCACCTGACCTGTAGTTTTGTGTCTTTCCTGATCCCTATGTCCATAGGTACTTTCTCCAATTTTCCCTATTTTGGTATATAATATTCCGTAGTTATTCAATAGCTATGGCAGATTTCAGTTTATTATTCTGCGGTGTGTGTGTGGGGGGGAGGATTGGGGAGTTTGCGGGGAGTGGTGAAGACAGAGTGGCTGCTACCATGTCTGTGTTGCTCTTTCCTGAACTTCCAAAAACCCTGAGATATTTTATTATAAATCATTTTCTAATAATCTTTCTGAGTCCATTGAGATCATTGTATTTTTCTTTTTTTGTTATGTTAAAATGGTAAGTTATATTGATTGATATTCCAATGTCATTGCATTTCTGAGATAAACCTCACTTAATCATCACATATAAATTGTTTTGAAAATACTTGATGAATACATTTCTCTCTTCTATTGTTTCAGGCACATCTGCATTTCTTGCATGTGAGAGGCCGGGAGATGCTGCTCCACAGTGGCTGCTGCATGGGGTCACTTGGTGCCTGCAACTTGCCCAGATAAGTATTTGTAACCTTCTAAAACCCTTGGGAGAAGTGCCCAGACAGGCATGTGAGAATTTTGTTAAATTGTTGATAATTTTTGCTACCTCGAATCAATATATTTGTTGAAATTGAATTTTTGTTCAATTTTAATTTGGAGGAGGAACTGAAAACTGGGATCATGAAGGGAAGAATGAAGAAGGAAGACAGCTGGTAGAAACCTCAAAATAGGGAGAATATTTAAATCCTAGATACCCTGAAGTGACAACTATTGATTGTTGAAGGCATGGCTCCTTTGGGTTTTAGCCTCATCTCTAGGATCATCTTACAGCATTCCCTATTCCACACACTCTACTTTTGCAGAGTTTTGGGCAGTACATTTTTACCCCTCTGTCTCCTTAAGTTTCTAATGATATCCTAGCTCCCCAGTGATGTTTAGGCACCTTTTTCTTTATTTACCAGTGGGAGACCCATCCCTTAATCTGAATATTTCTTCTTTGTGCTCTGAGCTCAGTAGGAGTTCTATCAGTATTTTTCCAAAGCTTCTCAGTCCCTTTTTTTGGGAGCCCAAGAAAATGGGTACACGATATTATGAAAATTCAATTTTTTCAAGAGCTTTAAGACCAGGGGAAACCTCTCTTTGTCTGCCTTGGAGGCTGGGGTCAGTATGCATAATCTATGACTAGGGAGACTGAGACATGGGATTCTGAAAAGGAAACTTTCAGTGGGTGGAATAATAGGAAAGAGTCCAAGTGACTCCACTGAGTTCCCAACAGCTGTCAACTTCTCAAGGTTAATATGCAGAGAAAGGTCTAGAACCTCTTGGCTTTCTCCTGCACCCATCAGGTATGGATCTGGGGGTCTTTGAAAATAGCTAGGTGAGCAGATTAGAGCAATGCCATCTCTCCTCCTCTCTCTAGCCCAATTTTTCATTCTCTTTCCCCTATCTTTCTTTAATCTAGACTGGGACAATCAGATGACAAAAGAGTTCCACTCTAACACAAGTGCTCCTAGGTATTTATAGTAAGGAATTGGACTGAATGAGCCAGCTGCTAAAAGTAGAAGGTCTGACTTAATCCATTCAGGAAGATTGTGGCCTAATGCATTCAGGGATAAAATAAATCAATTCAGATCTAATATTTAGAAAATGTATCCTAGGTTGAGATGGTAGGCCTCTCTTGGGAAATGCTATAGATTTTTCCAAAGTAGCAACAAAGTGGAGTTGGGCTGTGCAGTCAAACGACTTCACATTAGCCTGGACATGAGAAGACCTTCTAAAGTCTGTTCTAATTTTCCTCCAGGAAAACTGGTCTAATTCCTCCAAGCTCTGCACAACATAAATGCCAGTGAAGCTTGCAGAGCCCATGAGGAAGGTTTGGGGCTCTAACTTATGTTTGAGAAATACTGACTCTCTGTCAGTCTTTCTGATGAAAAACATGGTTGATGTTTAGTATTCCCACAGGCATAAGTTCTTTGAGTGAATGAATCAATGAGCAATATTTGTTGAGTGTCATGCATTATGCTGGGCCTTTCTTGAGCTATTTTATTTAGGCCTCACCTCAACCTTGGCATATGCTCTCCATTTTGCTGATTTAAAAACTGAGACTTGGCTAGGATTTTCCAAAGCCATGTTGCTGGTGAATAGAAGGCTGAAATTTGAACTCATACCTAGCATTGGGGTGGACATCAGTTGCTCTATAATCCTCTTGGCATTTTATTTTGGGCTGTGCAACACTAGGCCCTCAAGTAGTGTTTTGTTGAAGATGAAGGCTTTCCTGACTCCTCTCTTAGTAGTTTTTCCTTCTTTGAGTTCAACAGCATAATTGTAGCGTTCAACTTCATGTCTACTTCATATTATCTTATTATCATCCATTGTATTAGGAATGTGTTAAGTCGCAAGAAGAAAACTTTCACTCATGTGATGATTTTAAAAAATGGCTCCAAGTTCTTCGATACTCTATCCCATTGAGAGTTGTGGTTTGTGTCACCTCTCCTTGAATCTGGTGACTGCTTCAACCAACTGAGTGATGCAGAAATGACACTGCCTAACCCCAGCATAAGGCTGTGTCATGAAGAGCCATGCAGCTTGGGCTTAGGTCTCCCAGGATACTTGCTTTGGGTTCTGTGGAAGCCTACACTGTGGTGAGGGGCCACCTGTGTAGGCACTCTGGTCAATGATCCCATCTGAGTCCAGTCTTGTCTGGTCATCCCAGTTCAGGTACGAGACACATGAGTGAAGAAACCTTCCTGGAAGTGGATTCTTCGGGTCCAGCCCTTTGAGCTCTTTGATGTTTGAGTGACTTTCAGCAGCCTGGGTCTCCTGCATAAGGGCCTCTGGCATCATGGAGAAGGGACAACACATTCCAGCTGAACCCCGTCTGAATTCCTGACCCGCAGAACCTGTGAGTTTAAATAAATGACTGTTTTATGTCACCAAATTTGAAGTAGCTTGTTATATAGTAAAAGTAACTGGAATATCCAACTAGCAGTGATTTACAGCAGTAGAATTGTGTGTGTGTGTGTGTATGTGTGTGTGTGTGTGTGTACGTATATTTAATACAGTGAGTGATCTGGAGGTAGACACTTCTTGGGATTGGGTCACTTCTCAACAAGGCCATCAGGGATCCAGGGTCTTTCCATATGTGCATGTCACCATCCTTAGTATGTTGGTTTTTGTCCCCATGCTTGTTGCTTTGGCATAAACACTGTAGCTCGAGGCATTGAATCAGGATTCAAGTTAGGAAGAAGAAGGGGAAGGACAGGCAGTCATCTATATGGTTTTATTAGAAAAGCAGAAGCTTGGCCAGAAATCCCCAGGTCTTTGCTTTGTCTCGTCAACTAGAATCTTGTCATGTGCCACCTCTAAAAAGAAAATGAGCATTTACCTGGCATATTGCTGCCCTAAATACAACTTGGATTCACTTAGCAAGGGACACCAAAGAACATGAATACCTTATAGGAAAGACCATTGTCTACCACATACCTCAATTGTTTTACTGTCTTTTTTTTTTTTTTTTTAAATTTTATTGTTGTTGTATTACATCCATCCCCTTTTTGCTCCCCTCT
>PVIW01017599.1:0-13627 GCA_004026585.1 Noctilio leporinus
GTGTGAGGTGGTATCTTAATGCAGTTTTAATTTGCATCTCTCTGATGACTAGTGATGTTGAGCATTCTTTCATATGCCTCTGGGCCCTTTGTATATCTTCCTCAGTGAGTTGTCTGTTCAGGTCCTTTGCCCATTTTTTAATTGGGCTGTCTGTCTCCCTGGTGTTGAGTCGCATTAGTTCTTTATATATTTTGGAGATAAGACCCTTGTCTGAGGTATCATTGGCAATTATGTTTTCCCATACAATTGGTTCCCTTTGAATTTTGCTGATATTTTCTTTAGCTGAACAGAAACTTTTCAATTTGATATAGTCCCATTTGTTGTAAAAATATTTTTTATTTATTTATTTTTACAGAGAGGGGAATAGAGGGGAAAAGAAAGGGAGAGAAGCATCAATGTGTAAAATAAACATTGCACAACCCAAGTATGTGCCCTGACCCAGAATTGAACCAGCAAAGCTTTTGCTTTGCAAGACTATGCCTAACTAACTAAGCCATACCAGTCAGGGTTTCTCTTATATCTTTTTGACATGTTCCTCAATCATTCTCTGAGCATGGTCTTAATTCCTGGCCTAACAAGATGCCCCAGGCTTATCTTGTACTTTTCTGCCCCAGCCATGAAAATTAACCATGATCCCAAGGAGCCCTAGTTTCTTTTAGTGGAGAATGGTATTTAGAAACCAAAACCTGGGCACTAGACATATGCTAATTTCTACAAGATTGTTATTGTTAGTAAACCCTCTCAGCCTACAAAGCTAGAAAATTAATTATTTAAATAACTCACATTTATATTTTATTTTATTATTGTGGTAACTTCTGTAACCATCCTATGTTCACACTGATACCTCTAAATCGCAACCCAACAACAAAATTTATTCTGTCTTTGTAACCTCCGTTTATGACAGTGAGAAGTCTCTCTGCTATTGTCCATAATATATTTGCCAATTCACTGGATCTTAACCCATGTTTCTATGAAAAGAAGCCTGTTAACTAGAATATAATACTTGTTTAGAATTCATTTGGTCCTTACCTTAAGGATGTATTATCCAAAAACTGTTAAAAATGACCTGGGCTAGTTCTCTGTCCCTTTGCACCCAGTATGGTCATTTGAATATGGTTCAGTTCTCTTGTCCCTGTTTAGATTTCTTTTGAGGTTTTTGTTTTCTCATACTTGTTAATTTTGTTTATTTATTTATTTATTTGTATTAACTTTTTGAGATAACATTGGTAAACATCATTATATAAATTATAGGTGTATGTTATAATCAGATATCTATATATTCTAATGCATGCTCACCACACCAAATCTAGTTTCCTTCTGTTACCATATATTACCATGTATTTAACCAATACAACCTCTCTTTACCCCCATCACCATTCTGGTAATCACCATTCTGTTGTCAGTACCTATGAATTTGTTTTCATTTGTTTTGCTAGTTTTGTTTTTTTTGTTTGTTTGTTTTGAGCCTGTGAAATAACAACAAATTCCAAAAGTTAGAACTGCTCAAAAGTGACACCACCCATTACTTCTATCCTTTACACCTCATTCCATTTATCTCTCAATAATCAACCTCACTTTTTCTCCTGTTTTTATTTTTACATAAATAAGCAGATATCTATGTATTTTCCTATAATCCCTCTTCACAGGAAGGATAGCATACTCTTGTGGGCTTTGCTTTTTACATGGCAGTATATCCTAGCAAGCACTTTGTAAAAGTTCATAGAGAATCTTTATCATTTTATTTCAACTACATAATATGACATAGTGTGGATGTACCATAGATTATTCAATCATCCTTCTTTGCATGAACATGTAGGTTGTTCTCAATCTTTTGCAATTATAAACAATGCCGCAAATCCACAACCTGGTTCATATGTATTTTCATTTTGTTGGAGGCGTACCTTCAGGGCAGATTCCTAGATGTAGAATTGATGTGTCAAAAAAAAAAAAAAAAAAAAAAAAACAAAGAAAAACATATACATTGTTTTTGTTAAGTATTGCCAAATTCCCCTCCTGAAAGGTTGTACCCATTTGCATTCCTATTACTGATATGTCTTTTCCCCTAAAGCCTTGTTAACAGTGTGTTTTCTATACTTTTAAAATTGTGTAAATATGATAGATTAGAAATTGTATCTCAGTAATTTTCATTAGCATTTTCCTAGTTATGAGTGACTGGGTGCTTCTTTGCATATGCTTTAGTACATTTTTAATCTGTGTGTGAATTATATATTCATGTCTTTCTCCTGTTTTTTATTGAGGTTTGGTATTTTATCCTCCATTTTAAGAAATTTTATATTAAGAATACTAGTTTTTTAGCCCTGGCTGGTGGCACAGTAGATAAGGCGCCAGCCTGTGAACCCAAAGGTGGCTGGTTTGGTTCCCAGCTAAGGCACATAACCAGGTTGCAAGCCAGGTCTCCAGCCAGGTCTGTAGCTGGAGGCAGGTTGAAAGGCAACCATACACTGATGTTTCTCTCCCTCTCTCCCTTCCCCTCTCTCTGGAAATAATAAATATATATATTTTTAATTTTTAAAAAAATTTAAAAGGAAGAATACTAGTTTTCAAAATCTATGATGTATGTTGCAAGAAATTTTTCCAATTTGTTGTTTTTTGATGTTGTTTATTTTCCTATGCCATGTAGAAGCATTATTATGTAGTTTAATATCAAACTTAATTTTATAGCATCTAGATTTTGAGTCACAATTAGAAAACCTTTCCTCATACCCATGTTAGAGAGGAATTCACCCATTTCCCTTCCAGCATTTGTATAGTTTCAGGTTTTACATAGAGATTTCTAACCCATTGCAGTTTTATTCTTGTGGATGGATTATATGGTATGGATCCTTGCATACCTTTCAAGTGCATACTCAGTTATCATAATCCCATTTTCAAAATTATTCATCTTTCACTTTATGATTTTAACTGTCACCTCTATCATATATTCAATTTCCACATATGTTTGAATGTATTTCTAGATGTGTGTTCTATTTCACTGGTTGATTGTTGGGGTCCACCTGGGAAAACATTGAAACTTGGAATCCTGTGTGGGCCAGGCTAAACCTATAAGTCCCAGCTGGAAGACTGGGCATGCTGGGTACATACATGTTTCCATGTTTATAGCCAGTGGCCCTGGGGGAGGGGGACTAGGTCATGGGAAAATACTTCAGTTACTATAAAGCGGGGCCTATTCTCTCAACTTGTCTGATCCTTTGTTGTATCAACTTCAAAAGTTTTTAAAATTTGAATGCATATCCTGACCTGAGTGAGATCTCCCTGCCCCTTCAGTTGTTTTTTCAGTTTCCCTGTAATCAGCATTATTTAGCATTGATTGACAAGCTATATGCTTTCAAGTTTACCCCTTTCAATAAAAGATCTTTGGGAACAAAGAACTAGGCCTTTGGCCTCTAGCCACTGGCCAGATCTTCTTCCCTTTACAGGGGAGCTATTTGGGATAGTTTTATTTCTTCAGTGGCACCAGGAGTCTCTGAGTTGTCCCCCACAGTTGATTTGTCTATTCTTTCTCCAATACCACACCATTTTAATTACAGAAGATTTACAGAATGATTTTTTAAAAACACCTTTTATTTTGAGTTAATTGTAGATTCACATGCAATTGTAAGAAAGTATACAGAAAGTTCCTCTGTACTCACACCTAAGTTTCCTTCCACGGTAATATCTTGCATAACTATGGTGCAATATCACAACGAGGACATAGACATTGATACAATCCATCCAAAACAAAATTCCAAACAGCCTAAGTGCCCATCAGTGGATGAATGGATCAAAAAACTTTGGTACATTTACACAATGGCATACTACATAGCAGAAAGAAAGAAGAAGCTCCTATCTTTTGCAATGACATGGATGGAACTAGAGAGGACTATGCTTAGTGAAATAAGACAGTAAGTGAAAGACAAATACCATATTATATCACCCATTACAGGAGACTAATGAACAAAACAAACAAACAAGCAAAACAAAACCAGAGACATGAATACAAGGAACAGATTTTCAGTGTGCAAAGGGGAAGGGGAGAAGAAGGCAAAGGGGAGCAGTTTCGTCAATGAACTAGTATGGATGACCCATGGACATGGACAATAAGTGGGATTGACTTTGGGTAGGGGGATAAGTAGAGTGGAGAAGAGGAGAGCAGGGGGCAGAAATAGGATGAATGTAATACAACAACAATAAAATTAAATTTTAAAAATTCCATGTTGAGTTTGGAGTGTTCTTTTTATATTTTAATATGTAATTTGAAAAAACTTTCTCCCAGCTTATACCTTATCTTTTTATCCTCTTAACAGGTTCTTTCATATAAAGTTTATTTATGGACCATGCTTTTGTTTTCTAGCCTAAGAAATATTTATTATGTTGAGTCTTCTAATCAATGAACACAGTATGTCTTTATCTCGATTTTTATTTCCTTCATAAACATTTTGTAATTTTCTGGATACAGATCCTATGCATATTTTCTTAGATATAATATCTAAGTATTATTTTTTCTTTGGGCTATTGTAAATGGTACTGTGTTTTTTAATTTTTATTATCTTTAAAGATTTTATTTATTTTTAGAGAGAAGGGAAGAGAGGGAGAAAGAGAAGGAGAGAAATATCAATGTGAGAGAGAAACATCAATCAGTTGCCTCTTGTACTCACCTTGCCCGGAGGCCAAACTCACAATCCAGGCATGTGCCTGACTGGGAATCAAAACAGAAACCTTGCACTTTGCAGGACAATGTCCAACCAACTGAGCCATACCAGTCAGGGCTGTATTGTGTTCTTTAAACACAATTTTATTGATAAAATTCACATACCATAAAATTAATTTAAAGTGATAAAAATTAAAGTGTTCAATTCAGTAACTTTTAGTATATTCAAAGAATTTTACTACCATCACCAATATCTAATTTCATATTAGTTACCCCAGAAAGAAACCACATACCCATTAGTAGCCATTACCCATTCCTTTCAGTCCTAGCAACCATTAATCTGTTTTGGGCTCTATGGGTTTGTCTATTCTGGAAATTCTTATAACTGAAGGCATACAACAGATAGCTTTTTGTGGCTATCTTCCTTAGCATAATACTTTCCAACTTTATCCATGTTTTATTGTATATTAATACTTCATTCATTTTTATTGCCCAATAATATTCTATTGTATAGGTATATCACATTCTGTTCATTCACCAACTGATAAAAATTTGGATTGTTACTAGTCTTTGACTATTATGAATAACACTGTTATGAATATTCATGTACAAGTTTTTGTGTACACATAGCTTTTATTTCTCTCAGTTATATACCTAGGAGAGGAATTACCAGGTCATATGATAACTTTGTGTTTAACATTTTAAGGAACTTCCAAAATATTTTGCAAAATAATTGCACCATTTTAGATTTCACCAACAATATATAAAGATTCCAATTTCTCCACATCTATACCAACACTTGTAATTTTCTGTGTGTTTACTTATAGCTACTGAAGCTGGGCATCTTATTGTATGTTTATTGGCCATTTATATCTTCTTTGGTAAAATGTTTACTCATATTATTGGACCATTTTTTAAAAGTTTTATTTACTCATTTTTATTTTATTTTTTAAATGATTTTATTCTTTTGTTAAGGTTTTATTTATTTTTAGAGAGAGGGGTGGGAAGAGAGGCAGAGAGGAAGAGAGACGTCAATGGTTGCCTTTCACCTACCTCCAGCCATGGACTTGTCTAGAGACCTGGCTTGCAACCTGGTTACGTGCCCTGGCTGGGGAATTGAACCAGTGAACTTTGGGTTCGCAAGTTGGAACCTTATCCACTGTGCCACCAGCCAGGGCCTTATTGGACCATTTTTAAATTGAGTTATTTGTCCTTCTGCTGTTGAATTATGAATATTTTAAAATATATTCTGGATACTACATCCTTATCAGATATATAAATTGCAGATATTTTCTCTTACTCTCTGGGTCAGTTTTCTACTTTCTTGATGATATAATTTGTAGCATACAAGATTTAACTTTAATGAGGTCTAATGTATCTAGTTTCTCCTTTATCACTTATGCTTCTGATGCCACATCCAAAAAACTATCACTTAATTTAAAGTCACAAAGTTTTAGCCCTGGCTGGTAACTCAGTGGATAAGGTACCCAACTGCGAACCCAAACGTCGCTGGCTGGATTCCCAGCCAGGGCAACATAACCAGGTTGCAATCCAGGTCTCCACCCAGATCCATAGCTGGAAGCAGGTGAAAGGCAACCAAATATTGATATCTCTCTCCCTCTCTGCCTTTCTCCCTTCCCCTCTCTCTGAAAATAATAAATAAAATCTTGAAAAAATAAAATAAAAAATAAAGTCACAAAGTTTTACTTCTATGTTTCTTCCAAGAGTTTGGCCATTCTAATTCTTACATTTAGGTCAGGTGTGTAATAGCCCCTGGTTTATTTCTGACATTGGTAATTGTGTCTTCTTTATTACTTTTCGGTCTTGCTAGAGGTCAATTTTACTGATCTTTTCAATGAACCAGATTATTTTATTGATTTTTCTCTATCTTTGTTTTTAATTTCACTGATTTTTCTTTTTTTAAAAATTATTATTTATTTTTAGTGATGGGGGAAGAGAAGGAGAAAGAGAGGGGAAGAGGAGGAGAAAGAGGGGGAAGAGAGGGAGAAAAACACTGGTGTGTGAGAGAAACAACCTGCAACCCAGGCATGTGCCCTGACTGGGAATCCAATGGGTAACCTTTCTTTCACTTTGTTCAATGACATCCAATCAACTGAGCCTCACTGCCCAGCGTTCATTGATTTATTATCTTATTGTTATTATTTTTTACCTTCTGCTGCTTTAGGTTTACTTTGCCCTTTTTTTTCCCTTGGTTTTGAGGTATGAGCTTAGATTATTGATTTAGCTTGGGTTCTAATTTGAGACATTTCCTCTTTTGGAATATATGCATCTAGTGTTATACATTTCCTTCTCAGCACTGCTTTAGCTGTGACCCACATATTTTTATAAGTTGTATTTTAATTTTCATTCAGTTTAATGCATTTTTTATTTCCTTTGAGACTTCTTTGACCAATGAATTATTTAAGTGTGTTAATTTCTAAGAGTTTGGGAATTATCCTGATTTCATTCTGTTACTGATTTCCATTGTGGTTCCATTGTGATTAAAAAGACCTACTCTGTGTGATTTCAATTCTTTTCAAATTGTTGAGGTGTGTTTTAGGACCCAGTCTATCTTGGTATATATTCTATAGGCCCTTGAAACAAATGTGTAACCTGCTATTATTGGGTACAGTGTTATCTAGATCTTGTTCATTGATGAAGTATTGTTGAGTTTTTCATTTTTGTTGTTTCTTACTAGTGGTCGTATCTATTGCTGAGAGAGGGGTATTGAAGTCTCCAACTATAATGGGATTTGTCTATGTCTCCTTTTTGTTCTCTGTTTTAGCTTCATGTGTTTTGAGACTGTTGTTTCATGCATACATATTTAAGATTATTAGTGGATTGATTCTCTTATCATTATGTAATGTCTGTCCATCTTAAGTAATTTGCTTTGCTCTAAAGTCTTTTTTGATATTAATATAGTCTTTACTGCTTTTTAAAAATCAATGTTTTAAAATTAGTGCATTCTCTACCTTCCATCCTTTTACTTTACCAATGCTGTTGTATTTGGAGTATGTTATGAATATATAGAATACTGTTGGGTAATTTCAAAAAGTCTACTCTGTCCATCTCTATCTTTTAATTGGCATATTTATACCATATAAATGTAAGGTAATTCTTCATATATTCCAGCTTTAGTGTGCTATTTTATTACTTGTTTTCAGTTTGTTTCCTCTGTTGTTTTTCTGTTTCTCTTTCTTTGTATTCTGGTAGGTTACTTGGAAATATTTTACAATTTTTATTTATACATAGGGTTTTTGAGTATCACATTATATAATTTTCTTAATAGTTACTCTAGTAACTTGTTAGTGTTATCCAATAACATTATACGTAAGTAATTTATCACAGTCTACAGTCTATAGTTTATCATTTTAAGCAATGTGTAGAAATCTTATTTTCATTTAGATCTCTTTGCATAATTTTTCAATATAATCATCTTAAACATTCTTCTATACACACACATTGGATATCAGAGGAGATGGTGTTATAATTTTTGCATCATTCATCAAATATGATTTAAGAAACTCAGGAAGAAAAGTGTTGATTATACTTATCAGTATTTTTACCTAGTCTTTTTCTTGGTGGGGGGAACCAGCTTATGTTTAATTTTGACAATTTAAAATTGTGCAAGTGTTTTGACACCACCCCCCTCCATACTTAGCATTTGTAAAATGACAGAAAAACACCAACCATAGGTTTGATTTAAAAAGTTTACCCTGCCAATTTCTATTTGCAGCACCCAATATTCCTTTGAAACATCAGGCACATAGAACAGTGGCCAAGAGTGAATTTCAGGCCTGCAGAGATGAAACATTCAGGCTCCCTGAGCATTCTGTGTTGCAGTGGCATTTGTCCATATTGGTATACCCCTGAAGTTGGGAAACTTTAAATGTACCAATGAAAAAATTCTTTTCCCTTTCAAGGAGAAGAAATATCACTCCTTAAAACCTAGCAGATCAGGTTGTGAGGTTTTTCATCCTGGCCCAGCCCATGTCTTTAGGCTTATTTTTTTGTAGTGGAGCAAGGGAGACCAAAACCTAATCTGAGTTACATGAAACAAGACAGTGATGACTATAAAGGGAGTAACCAGGAGCAATAAAAATACTCCTTTACTTCCAACATCAAATATATGTGCTTCACAGAAGAACAACAGGTCTACAAAATACAAATGCCAGAATTACAAAATCCATTCATCTGAGGGTGATGGAAGACAGAAAGGGGAGGTGGAAGGGTAAATGGCACAGGGAGGAAAATGTTTAAATCAGTTCAGACATGGAGGCTGGCAAATGCTAGGAAAGAGCTGCAGAAAAACCTGTTTTCCTTTCAGACTCACAGGTGTTAAAAATACATATATTGGCGTCTGGAAGATTGTACCTTACATGCACCACAGACAAAAACCCAAATTCCTCAGAAGGAAGTATGCAGAGGGCCCTTGGCAGAGTTGGTCTTGCCTTCTGTGGTTGGGGAGATGAACAGGGAAAGAGCTGCACAGCCTCCTT
This sequence comes from Noctilio leporinus, assembly GCA_004026585.1. Taxonomy (NCBI): domain Eukaryota; kingdom Metazoa; phylum Chordata; class Mammalia; order Chiroptera; family Noctilionidae; genus Noctilio; species Noctilio leporinus. Next base: position 9,148 of record PVIW01017599.1, read on the forward strand.
CCACTTCTGCTCATGCTCTCTGGATATGAGGTGAGTCAGTAGCCTGTAGCAGTCTTCAGATTGGCTGAACACGATTACGGTAAAGGGAACTTTGTAGATAGAGGTTGAGCAACTCAGGGCAGACTACAGGTAGACCATTCCTGTGGAAGAATATGTTGCTTAAGAAAACCACCAAGGACAGATCCAAGGTGGCAGAAGAGTAAGTGGAAGCTACACTAACCTCCTCCCAGGACCAATCTGAAATTACAACTAAATTGTAGAGAAATCATCAAGAATAACCAACTGAACTCTAGCTGGAGATAATCCTTATAACCAAGGACAAACAGAAGAAACCAGTTTACCACAATAAGCCTGGTAAAGAGTGTGGAGCAGGCATGAGAGGTCACACTAGGCTCCCATGGACATCAGCTGAAATGCTGGAGGGATAGTTCAGTGGCCAGGGGTTCCACCTGAGAAATGTGGGGTCTAAACCCCAAGCTGCACTGCCCAGCTTATAGCACTGCAGCTGAAGAGGAGCCCAGTTAACATCTAGCTGTGAAAAGCATCAGGACTTGTGCTTGCCAGGGAGATACAGCTAGAGATACAGAAAGCCTCTTAAAGGACCAACACACAAAATTTTGTTTGCAGCCATTTACCCTGGGCTCCAGCAGAGGGAGGTCACAGTGGGCTAGAGATGCTTCCAAAAAGTCTGGGTTTGGTGGCTCTAGGGAGAGAAACTGAGGGAGCAGATTCTAGGATCCCTGTGCTGACTCATCCCCCATACTACAGAAGCCATCTTTCTCAGGCAGACTACTCCTCTCCAAGCAGCCTCAGCCTGAGGGGAAGCAGGAATTATTCTAACTCACCCAGTGGTGCTTAAGTCCAGCTGATTACAACTTGAGATTGTATCACTGATCAGTTTAACAACTTAACAACTAAGGTGGAAAATACAAAGAAGCAGCCAAAATGGGAAGATAAACAGACCACAAATGAAAGAAGAAGGTCTCCAGAAGAATTAGATAAAATGGAGGCAAGTAATTTATCAAAGAGTTTAGAGTAATGAATATAAGGATACTCAACAGCACGAAAAAAAGACATAGAAACTGTAAAAGAGGACCAGTCAGAAATAAAGAATGCACTGGATGGAATAAGTAGTAGGTTAGATGAAGCAGAGGATCACATCAGTGATTTGGAAGACAAGGTAGAAAATAAAACACCCAGGCAGAACAGCAAAAAGAAAATACACTTTGAAATGAGGAGAGCTAAAGATACATTTAGGACAACATGAAGCATAACAATATCTGTATCATGGAATACCAGAAGGAGAAGAGAGCAAGCAAGTGATCAAGAACTTATTTGAAGGAATAATAACTGAAAACTTCCCTAATCTGATGAAGGGAAAAGACACACAAATCCAGGAAGTTCGGAGTCTCAAACAAGTTGGACCCAAAGAGGACCACACCTAGATATATCATAATTAAAATGACAAGATTTAAAGACAAGGTGAGAATCCTAGAAGTCACAAGAGAAAAGAAGATACTTACATACAAGGGAGCACCAATTAGACTGTTATCTGATTACACAACAAAAACATTTCAGGGAAGAAGGGAGTGGCATGAAATATTTAAGGTGATTAAAAGTAAAGACCTACAACCAGGGCTACTTTAAACAGCAAGGCTATATTTAAAGTGGAATGAGAAATAGCTTCCCAGGTAAGAAAAAGCTAAAAGAGTTTGTAATACTAAACTAGTACTGCAACAAATGTTAAAGGGCTTGCTTTAAGAAGAAGAATAAAAATAGAAAGGAAAAAAAGCAGAGGAAAATAGTCTAACAAAATGGCACTAACTATGTATCTATCAATAATTATCTTAAATGTAAATGGTTTAAATGCTCCAGCTAAATGAATAAGAAAACAAGGCACTTATATATGCTGCCTCCAACAGACACATCTCAGATTGGAAGATACACAAAGACTCAAAGGTATGGGAAAAGATATTTCATGCAAATAGAAAGGAGAAAAAGCTGGGGTAGCAGCACATATGCAACAGACAGAAATACAGTCTTAGTTGGGGATTTTAACACCACAGTAACTTTAAAGGATAGATCTTCCAGACAGAAAATCAACAAGGAGCCAGCAGCCTTAAACAACACACTAGATCTAATGGACTTAACTGATATCTTCAAATCACTTCATTCCAAGGAAGCAAAATACACTGTCTTTTCAATTCATTGCACTAGACTAAGAACTGCTACACTGCATTTTCAAATGCACATGGAACATTCTCAAAGATAGATCACATGGTAGAACACAAAATAAGCCTCCACAAATTCAAGAAAATTTAAATTATAGCATGCATCTTCTCAGATCACAACAGTTTGAAACTAGAAACCAACCACAAGGACAAAGCCCCTCAAAATTCAAATTCATGGAGAATGAAGAACATGCTATTAAACAACAATTGGGTTAACAATGAGATCAAGGAAGAAATAAAAAAGTTTCAGGAAACAGGCCCTGGCTGGTGGCACAGTGGATAAAGGTCGCTGGTTTGATTCCCCAGCCAGGTCACATAACCAGATTGCAAGCCAGGTCTCCAGCAAGGTCCATAGGCAGATGAAAGGCAACCATACACTTATGTCTCTCTCCCTCTCTGCTTCTCTCCATTCCCCTCTCTCTAAAAATAGTAAATAAAATCTTTTTTTAAAGTTTCAGGAAACAAATGAAAATGAACACACAACAGCTTTAAAGCTATAGAACACAGTGAGGGCAGTCCTGAGAGGGAAGTTCAGAGCAATACAGGCCTACCTAAAAAGGATAGAAGAATCTTGAATAAACAACCTAACCATAAGGCTACAAGAATTAGAGGAATAACAACAAAGCCCACCGTGAGTAGAAGGAAAGAAATAATTGATATCAGAGAAGAATTAAATGACATAGAGACTGAAAGAACAATTCAAAGGGTCAATAAATCTAGGAACTGGTCCTTTGAAAAGATAAACAAAATTGATAAGCCTTTAACCAGATTCATGAAGAATAGAGGACCCAAATAACTAATATCAGAAATGAAAGAGGAGAAGTTACAATTGACACCACGGAAATTCAAATGATTGTAAGAAATTACTATGAACAGTTATATGACAAAAAATTGGGCAACTTTTGTGAAATGGGAAAATTTCTGGAAATATATAATTTTCCAAAACTGAATCAAGAAGAAGCAGAAAGCCTGAATAGATAGATAACAACTAGTTAAATTAAACCAGCAATTAATAAAACTCCCAGCACATAACACCCCTGAACCAAAAGGCTACACAGTTGAATTTTACCAAACATGTGGAGAACTACAATCCTCAACCTATTTCAAAAAATCCTCAACCACTGATGAATACATAAGGCTCTAGCCTTTACAACATAACAGGTGTAAGCACTCTATCTAAGACACAAAGGCAAACACTGGAGCCTGTGAAGATGAGGAGACAGAGAAGTATGGCCAAAAAAGGAAACAGACCAAGGTTACAGTGGGAGAACTAAGCGACCAGGAGATAGCCAACCTAACAGATGCAGAGTTCAGAACACTAGTGTTAAAGATGCTCATAGACTTGATAGATATGGCAAATACAGAAAGAAAGAAGTGAAGGACATGCTAAGTGAAACAAAGGAAAATCCAAAAGAAACCAATGGTGAAGGGAAGGAAACCAGGGCTCAAATCAATGATTTGGAACATAAGGAAGAAATAAACAGCCAACCAGTACAGAATGAGGAAACAATGATTGAAAAAAATGAGGAGAGACTTAGGAACTGCTGGATCAACTTTAAATGTGCCAACATAAGAATCATAGGGGTGCCAGAAGGAGAAGAGGAAGAATAAGTAATTGAAAACTAGTGTAAAAAATCATGAAAAAAAAAAAAAACTTCCCAAATTTGGCAGACTAACTGGACATATAAGTCCAGGAAAAAGAGAGTCCAAAACAAGCTAAACCCAAATTGAATGACAATATGACACAAAATAATTAAAATGCCAAAGATTAAAGATAAAGAGAGAATCTTAAAAGCAGCAAGACCTAGGAATCAACTTAACTAAGGAGGTAAAAGACCTGTACTCAGAAAACTACAGAACAATGAAGAAAGAAATCAAGGAAGACACAAATAAATGGAAGCATATACCATGTTCGTGGATGGGAAGAATTAACATCATTAAAATGTCCATACTACCCAAAGCAATCTACATATTCGATGCAATCCCAATTCAAATACCAATGACAGACTTCACAGAAATAGAAAAAGTACTTCAAAAATTTATATGGAGTCAAAAACGCCCACAAATAGCCACCACAATCTTGAGAAAGAAGAACAAGGTAGGAGGAATCACAATACCGGACTTCAAACAATACTACAAGGCTACTGTCATCAAAACAGCATGGTACTGGCATAAGAATAGACATATAGATCAATGGAACAGAATAGAGAGCCCAGAAATTAACCCAGGACTCTATGGTCAACTCATAT
>PVIW01017600.1:0-13613 GCA_004026585.1 Noctilio leporinus
AAAAGTAATGGCTGAAAACTTCCCTAACTTGAGGAGAGAAAATGTCATGCAATCTCAGGAAGCACAGAGGGTCCCAAGGAAGATGAACCCAAACAGGCCCACTCTAAGACACATCATCATTAAAATGGCAAATTTCAAAGACAAGGAGAGAATCCTAAAAGCAGCAAGAGAGAAACAGCTACTGACATACAAGGGGGCTCCCATAAGTTTATCAGCTGATTTCTCCACAGAAACACAACAAGCCAGAAGGGAATGGCAAAAAATATTCCAAGTAATGGGAAACAAAGGCCTGCAAACAAGAATAGTCTACCTAGCAAGGCTCTCATTCAAAATGGAAGGTGAAATAAGGAGCTTCCCAGACAAGAGAAGTCTAAAAGAATACATCTCCAGCAAACCAGCATTGCGAGAGATGCTAAAGGGTCTGCTTTAAGAAGAATGAAGAAACAGAGAGACAGACAGGAACACAGGTACACAGGTAAATGGATTAAATGCACCAATCAACAGACATAGGGCAGCTGAATGAATAAAAACCAACTTAAACTTATGAATGCTTTAAAGTGATCTTGTTATAAACAGATTTTACTAAATAAGGTACAATTTTGTATATTACTTGTATCTGCGTTACTGCAGGTTAAGTTTTCTTAGATTGGAATCATTTCACAATATGGGAAAATCAGGTTATTTCCAATAACTCAGTAAAATCTAATGAAATTAAGGAAGAAGAAAAACCTAAGAAAATGTGGATATATATTACATAGAAGACATGCTATCTTTCTTATTCACTATTTTATGTGCTTATTTGTGGGTGTGTAATATATAGGTTTTGTTAGCAATTTATACTTTGATAGTTACTTTGGTAGTTAAGAAGAACAAAGGAAATAGAGAAGCCAAAGAACTTTAATGCATGACTCATGGACGTGATCTAAGGGAGGCATTGCTGGAGGAAATGGGGTACTGGGTGGAGGGGGGCAAAGGGGAAAATTGGGACAACTGTAATAGCAAAATAAAAAAATATATTAATTGAAAAATGTTTAGTTTGCTCTTTTTTCATATTAAAGAAAGCTTCAGAATGGGTAAGGCAGCTTCATTAGTTCATCAAGGATTCAGACTTGCTGTTCTCCATTGTCAACACCTGGTTTCCACCTCATAATCCAAGATGACTGCTTGGGTTCCAGCCATTACACTTTCAAGAAAGGCTAAGATGACAGGGGAGCCTTACCTTCTCTGATTAAAGATAATATAGTATTTATCTTGATAGCTGTAGCATAATTCTTGGTGACAAGAGAAGCCAGCATGCAGTCTTCATTGTAAGTGGTCATATGCCCCTGGAAATTCAGCAGTCATTCTATTACAAGAGAAAAAGTAGAAGAGGTAGAAAGATAGATAGTAGGCCTTGCCACACAGGGTGATCTGATAGAGAATAACTGACACAGAGGCAGCTGCTTTAAATTGGGTAGTCAAAGGTCTTCTCAAGAGGTCACAACAAATAGCAGAGGCTTAAAGGATGCAAGTGAGCTTGCCACAGGAACTGGAGGAAGAGGACTCCAGGCAGAAAGGGTGTCTTATTTAAAAATAGATTGACTTCTGCACACAGAATGATTTTGACCTAAATTTATAGTTTTCCTGGGCTAAATGATAATCTGTTTTCTTCATTAATTCTTAGTTCTTCACATCTCCAAGCATATTACATTATGGAAATTTTTGATTTATTGAAAAAGTTAACTATTGTCACTCTGTAATTTTGAACCTGGTAGGAAGATGGTTGAGAACATATTTAGTAGCAAAATACTACTTAATATATTATTTAGGGGTGTGTCAATGGTGGGGGGTAGCCCAGGTCCATCTAGTGTGTCCATCTAGTATGTCTTAGAAACCTCCCTGAGTGGTATAAACATCATACTAGATTCAGAAAAACTACTTACAAATTAGGGTATTAAATCACATCAATGGCATGATTTGGTTTAGAAAAGCATTTATATGGAACTAATGTGATGTTTTGTGTAATTGTCATATTAGTTATGCATTTGTTATGTGATTTTTGTGAGTGCCAGAATGTATTTCATTGGAATAAACAGAAGAGACTAGTGGCCTAAAGCTCTTAAGGACAATTTGCCTTCATCAAGACTTCCCATACTATAATTAGGTTGACATTATATCTAGACCATTTTCTTAATAAATATCTTCCACACTGACATCAAAAAATTAGTAATACTATTTATTTTTTCAGATTTTATGTGAACATGATCATTATAAAGTAAGTGGTTTTTATCTAAATATACCATGCCATGCCACATGTCCTACTACAGAATATAGAGATGATGTGTGTGCACATGTGCTTCAATCTGTTCTCTTGAGCCACAGAAGAGGTGAACTGCCCCAGAGATTATTACATGTTTGGAGAAAGAACTCTAAGAATATACTTTTTTCTAACTGACCATATTTTCCACACATTTGTATGAGTCCAGCTATGACCATAAGACCTAATCTATGGGACTAAGAAATCATGTCTATCCTAAAACTGTTAAGATGTGTGCTTCATTTTCAAGAGCAAAGCCTATGTCTTTTTTACCTCCCTGACCCCAACACCTAAAACAATGTTTGACATAAAGCAGTTGCTCAGTAAGATTTAAATGAGTAAATAGTAACTGTCATTCATAATAGTTTCCACTTACTCAATCAGTTCTGTCCCTATCAATGTATTTGACAAAAACCCTACATATAACAAAATTTCAAGATAATATAAATCAGAATTGGTTATGAAGAAACCAAAGTCATATAGTGTTATTTTAAAATTTAATTTATTGGGATAACATTGTTTAATAGGATCATACAAGTTTCAAGTGTACATTTCTATGATACCTGATCAATATATTACATTGTGTAATATATTGTGTAGTAAATTATATTTGGGTGGTGTAACCACCACCCAAAGGTAAATCATCTCCCATCACCATATAATTGTCACTCTTTACCCTTTATTGTCCCCACCCCTTCTGTCTAGTAGCCACCATGCTGTTGTCCGTCTATGAGTTTCAGTTTTATATCCTACATATGAGGGAAATCATATCATTCTTGGCTTTTTCTAACTGACTTATTTCCACTTAGCATAATGTTCTCAAGGTCTATCCATGCTGTTGAAAATAACAGTATTACATGTTTTCTTGTGGCTGAGTAGTATTACATTGTGTATATGTACCACATTTTCTTTATTCAGTCCTCTAACCAAGGATACTTTAGTTGTTTCCATGTATTGGCCACCATGAATAATGCTAAATGAACACAGGGGTGTATATATCTTTGTGAATAAATATTTTCAAAATTCTGGGGTAGATACCAAAACACAGGGTATCTGGGTCATATGGCAACAGTATTGTTAATTTCTGAGATTCCTCCATACTGTTTCCCATAGTGGCTGTACCCATTTACATTCCTACCAGCAGTAAGTGAAGGTTCCTTTTTCTCCAAAACTTCTCCAACACACTTATTATTACTTGTCTTCTGATAATAACCCTTCTAACAGTTGTGAGGTTTATATCATTGTAGTTTTGATTTGCATTTCCCTAAAAGCTAGTGAAATTAGCATCTTTTCATATATTTGTTGGACATTTGTATGTTGAAAAGTGTCTGTTCAGTTCCTCTGCTCATTTTTTTATCCGCACCCAAGAATATATTTTTTATTATTGATTTTAAAGAAAGAGAGAAAGAGAGATAAAGAAAGAAAGAGGCCCTGGCTGGTAGCACAGTGGATAAGGCGCGGCCTACAAACCCAAAGGTCACAGGTTCGATTCCCCAGCCAGGGCACATAACAAGATTGCAAAACAGGTCTCCAGTCAGGTCTGTGGCTGAAGGCAGGTGAAAAGCAACCATACATGTATGTCTCACTCTCTCTCTTCCCCTCTTTCTAAAAATGATTAAATAAAATCTTAAAAAAAAAAAAAAAAAGAAAAGAAAAGAAAGAAAGGGAAGGGAATGGGGGGAGGGGAGAGGAAGAGAGGGAAGAATCCATCAGTTGCCTCCTGTACATGCTCCAAATAACTGAGGATCAAACCTGTAACCTAGGTATGTTCCCTGATCAGGAATCTAACCCACACCTTTTGGTATATGAGACAATGCTCCAATCAACCAAGTCACCTGGCCAGGTCTCCTCTGCTGATATTTTCATTGGTTTATTTGTTTGGCATTGATTTGTATGAGTTCTTTATAAATTTTGGATATTAACCCTTTGTTGGAGCTGTTGTTTGCAATTATCATCTCCCATTTGATTATCTTCTTGTTTTGTTGTCAGTTTCTCCTTTTTATTTTTCAGAAACCTTCTAGTTTGATATACAGGGTGTGCGTAATAAAGTGGCAAAATTTTAGTAAAATACAAAAGTGTTATATTTTGAAATAAACTTATTTTTATATGTAAGTACTTAAACAAGGTCATTATTTTTTAATTGATAAAAAAAGTCTCCATTTGTTGCAATAATAGACTCAATTCTGCTTCAGAACATAAGCACGCTTTAATTAGATTTTCTTTATCCATGGACATCATGTTTTCAATCTTAGCTTTAACAGCCTCTTTACTGGAATGGGGTTGTTTATTAACTTCTCTATTACAAATGCTGCATACATAATAGCCTAAAGGATTTGCACCTGGTGAACTAGGCATCCAGATTTCCTTTGACCAGAATTCAGGAACATTGACACTGAGAAATTTATGCACCTTTTTGGTGTTATGTGCTAGTGCACCATCATTTTTTTTTTTTTTTAAGGTTTTATTCATTATCTTTAGAGAGAAAGGCAGGGAGGGAGGAAGAAAGAGAAAGAAGCATCAATGTATGGTTGCCTTTCACCTGCCTCCCGCTAAGAGGCCTGGCTTGAAACCTGGTTATGTGACTGGGGAATCGAAGCAATGACCTTTGAGTTTGCAGACCAGCGCCTATCCACTGAGCCACCAGCCAGGGCTTGGTGCACCATCTTGTTGGAAGATAATGATGTCCATTTGTGACTTGCTTCATCCATGGTACAACTAATTCTCTCAAAATGGCAAGGTAAACATCAGCAGTCACCTTCAAGCCTTATGGAAAAAAATGCAGGGTCATGATATCTCCTTCATTGCTGACAACACCTAACACTATCATTCTAGTAGGCAATTTCATTTTCATAACAATTGGGACTTCATGAAGATTCTCACAGAGCCACCTGTTGTTTCTTCTGTTGACTATTTGGTCCTGCTGAGAATTCTTTGCATTGGAGAAGAAAATCAGAGGGTTTTTTTCTTTGGGATTTTTCAATGTTGTTAGCAGTTTCCTTGCTTTTTCAAAGCACCTTTCTTTTGTCTGCTGTGTCATAAACTGGCCTCTTCTAAGAACATATGATCTGCATCTGATATCTTCAGTAATAATCTTGTGGACCTTTGCATCCAACATCTGCAGTTCTCTTGCAGAGTGCATTGACTTTCCTAGATCTTCATTGATGATCTCCTGGATTCTGTGTACAATATCTGGACTTGTGCAACCCTTGCATACATATGTATTTTCCTTGTTGGTGTGGTGACATCAGGATCAGCATCATACACCTTCTTAACATTGCCAACTGTATGTAAAGGGATGTTGTTGAACTCTGCACTTTCCTTAGCAGTTTGCCCTGCATGCAGTCTGGAAATTATGGTTGTTCTAACTTCCTATTCCTTTGACCTGATGGTTGTTCCCAGGATTTAATACTTTATATCTGGAACAATGGTGTTATATCATAATCTTGGAAACATAGTTTTTCAAAATTAATAAGAAGCACATGAAATAAGGAGATGCAAAGTTATTGCCACTTTATAATGTGCACCCTGTAGTCCCGTTCACTTATTTTTGCCTTTATTTCCCTTGCATTTGGAGTCCAATTTATAAAATGTTCTCTATGACCAATGTCCATAAGTTTAGTACCTATATTTTCTCCTCTGTAATTTGTTTTTTCAGATTTTTATATTGAGGTCTTTAATCCAATTTGAATTAATTTATATACATTGAAGAGGCTTTCTTTTCTCCACTGTGTTTTTATTTTACCCTTTGTCAAAAATTATTTGCCCATACAAACACAGTTTTATTTATGTGCTCTGTGTGTGTGTGTGTGTTTCTGCCAATACCATGCTGTTTTGATTATCACAGTACTGTAGTATACTTTAAAGTCAGGTAATACAATTTTTTTTTAAGATTTTATTTATGATTTCCAGAAAGATGGAAAGAGAGAGAGGCAGAGAGGGAAAGAAACATTTATCTATGGTTACCTTTCACCTGCCTCCAGCTATGGACCTGGATGGAGATCTGGCTTGCAACCTGGTTATGTGCCCTGGCTAGGAATTGAACCAGCAACCTTTGGGTTCATAGGCCAGTTCCTTATCCACTGAGCCACCAGCCAGGGCAGGTAGTATAATTTAAAGTGTGATACTTCTGGCTTTGTTCTTTTTTTGTCAGTATTGCTTTAGCTATTCAGGGTCTTTTGTGGTTCCATATAAATCTGATGGGTTTTTGTTCTATTTCTTTTAAAATTTACAATCAGCTAGATATGTAAGCTGCCCAAAAGTCCATCAGTAGATGAGTGGGTAAAACAACTATTGGACATTTACACAATGGAATACTACTTGACTATAAAAAGAGAAGAACGTTTTACCCTTTGCAACAGCATAGATGGACCTGGAGAACATTATGCTAAGTGAAATAAGCCAGTTAGAGAAAGACAAATGCCATATGATTTCATTCATATGTTTAATCTAATGAATAAACTGAACTAACAAGCAAAATAGAGACAAACTCTTAGATAGACAGAGGATAATGCTATGTGTAGGGAAATACCAGGCTGGTTTTGGGGGCTGTAACCACTGCACAGGCAGGGCCTGAAATAGTGGCCCTGTAAGTCCTGACCTAATGCTGGGAGGCATGCAAGAACTGAGAACTAACCTAGAGGTTCTCGAAGGAAGGATCAGATCTTAGGAATGTGGTTTATCCCTTTGAAGCCTGCCAAATAAGAATAATGTATACTAGATGTTTATGATCAAAGCAGAGGATGAAGTCACCTCCTTAAGGCCATATGACATCTTTGTGTCCAACAGACCCCAACCCTCGGGATATCCTATTGTTCCTTTCATACTACTATGAACTATTTTTAGTTATTACTAAAAATGTCTCTATTGTATAATCAGCACAATATGACATTGATGGATAATATTACGTGCATCCTGTTTACCCCTTTACACTGTGTAGTCAATAAAAGCTTTGGAGGAATGATCCTCAGGGATTTTTTCCACTAGAAGGATTAATTAGCCTGTCTTTCTCCCCAAACATACATTGAGTTGGGCATTTTTTCCTTCATCTGCAGCACTTGAGGGACCATGCTAGTTGAGGTCTCCATCATCCATAGGGTGGGTAGGGGGTGAGTGGGTTGAGCAAAAATAATGAGTCATGGACATGGAAAACAATGTGGTGATTGTGGGTCAGGTTAGGAGGGTAGAGGGGGATAAATGGTAATGGAAAAAATACAAAAGAAAAAAGTGACATTGGGATTTTGGAGGAGGTTACATTAAATCTGTAGTATATTGCTTTGGGTAATATGGCCATTTTACTATGTTGATTTTTTTCAGTTGGTGAACAAGGGATATCTTTCCATTTCATTGTGTCTTTTTCAATCTCTTTTAATAACGCTTTGTATTTTCAGTGTATAGATCATTCACATCCTTTGTTATTCCTAGGTTTTTTATTGCTTTGGTTGCAATTGCAAAAGGAATGTTTTTACATTTCTTTTTCTGAAGTATCATTATTAGTATATAGGGAAGAGGTGGATTTTTGTACATTAATTTGGGATCCTGCAACTTTACTGTATTTGCTTATTGTTTCAAATAGTTTTTTGGTGGAGCCTTTAGGGTTTTATTATGCAATCACCTCATCTGAAGAGAGTGACTATTTTACTTCTTCATTCCCAATTTGTATGCCTTTTATTTCTTTCTCTTACCTGATTGCTTTGGCTAGGACTTCGAGAACTATGTTGAATAACTGTGGCGAAAGTGAACATCCTTATCTTGTTACTGATTTAGAGGAAAAGCTTTCAATTTTTCACCATTGAGTATGATATTAGCTGAGGGTTTGTCATATATGGCTTTTATTATGTTGAGGTACTTTCCTTCTTTACCCATTTTATTGAGTGTTTTAATCATAAATGGATTTGTATCTTATAAAATGCTTTTTTCTGCATCTATTAAGATCATATGATTTTTATCCTTTATTTTATTAATATGATGCATCACATTGATCAATTTTCATATATTGAACCATCCTTGTGCTCCAGAATGAACCCCACTTGATCATGATATGCTGTATTATTTGTTAATGTATTTTATATTCAATTTGCTGGTATTTTGTTTAAGCTTTCTGCACCTGTATTCATCACAGATATTGGTTTGTAGTTTTCTCTCTCTCTCTCTCTCTCTCTCTCTCATCATCCTTGGCAGGTTTTGGTATCATAAAATGTTATGTTGGTCTCATAAAATCATAAAATGTGTTAGGAAGAATTGCCTCTCCTTCAGTTTTTTAGAAGTTTTTAGAAAAAAAATATGTATCAAATCTTATTTCAATGTTCAGTGGAATTCACTAGTGAAGACATCTGGTCCTGAACTTTAATTTGGGGGGAAGTTTTTGATTATTTGACTGATCTATTTAGATTGTCCAATTCTTCACAATTCAGTTTAGGAAGGTTATATATTTCTAGGAACTTATCAATTTTTTTCTAGGTTATTGAATTTGGTGGCATATAGCCTTTCATAATATTCTAGTATGACCCTCTATATTTCTGTGATGTCTGTGGTAACTTCTCTCATTTCTGATTTTATTTATGTGAATCTTTTCTCTTTTTTTCCTTAGTGAGTCTAGCCAGGAGGTTGTCAATTTTATTCATCTTTTCAAAGGACCAGCTCTTTGTTGTACTAACTTTTTGTATAGTCCTTTTGTTCTCTATTTCAATCAATTCTGCTCTAATTTTTTATTATTTCCTTTTTCCTGCTGACTTTGGGCTGCTTTTGTCCTTCTTTTCTAGTTCTGTAAGATGTAAGGGTAGGTTGTTTACTTGGGATTTATCTTGTTTCTTGAGATAGACCTATAATAATATAAACTTCCTTCTTATTACTGCTTTTGCTGCACCCCAGAAGTTTTTATGTCATATTGTCATTCTCATTTGCCTCTATATATCTCGTGACCTCACCTTTATTTCTTCTTTGACCCAGTCATTTTTTAGTTTTATGTTGTTTAATCTTCACATATTTATGGGTTTCTTTATTTCCTTTTTGTGGTTAATTTCTAATTTCAAATCATTGTGGTCAGAGAACATGCTTGATACAATTTTAATCCTCTTGAATTTGTTGAGGCTAGTTTTGTAATCTAACATATGGACTATCCTTGAGACTGTTCCATGTGCACTGGAGAAGAATTTATAATTTGATGTTCTGAGGTAAATGTCAATTATGTCCATTTGTCTAATGTGTCATTTAAGGTATTTCTTTATTTTCTGTTTGTATAATCTATTGAGAACTGTCAGTGAAGTAATAATGTCCCCAACAATGACTATGTTTTTGTCTGTTTCTCTCTGTAGTTCTGTTAGTAGTTGCTTTCCATATTTTAATGCTCTCTGATTGGGTACATATATTAAGAAGTATTATATCTTCTTGATGTAGTATCCTACTTTACCAAAATGTTCTTTTTTCTCTTGTTATTTTTGTTATCTTGAAATTTTGTCAGATATAAGCATGGCTGCACCTGCTATTCTGTGGGTGTTATTTGCTTGAGGATTAAATTTTCATCTTTTCATTTTGAATCTACCTTTGCCTTTGCAGCTTAGATGTGTCTCCTGAAGGCAGCATATGGTTGGATTTTGTTTTTTGATCCAGTCTTCTACTCTGTGTCTCTTTTTTTGGTGAATTCAATCTGTTTACATTTAGAGTAATTATTGATGCATGATGATTTCATATAGCCACTTTATCTTTTGTTTTCTGGTAGTTCTGTGCCTCCATTGGTTCTTTTTCTTTGTGTTTCAATCTTTTGCTTTTGTTGGTAGTATTCCATACTCCTTTTTTTCTGCTTCATCTTTTTAAAGCTGTGTATCTCAGTGTTGGTATTTTTATATTCTTAAGTACCACTAGGTTTATGAAAAGAAAGTATCATATATACAGTGATGAGGAACCCTTGACCTGCAGAGCTCCCTCAGTACTGCAGATGAAATAAAATCTCCCCAGGTTGCTTTGTCTTGGGGAGGGAAGACCTGGCTAATGTCAGAGAGATAAGAGCCTTGAGCACCCCTATCCAGAGGCTTTTATTGGGTAACCAAGGTAGGGAGTGCACATACACATTCTAGATCATTATGAAAGGAGAATGCCTTATAAAATAAGAGTTTTTATGTTTAAACCACAATAGAAGGAATGTGGAGGTCCCCATCAGGGTATGGTCTGCTGGACAGGATGTTGACAAGGACTCCAGGTGGCTCATAGAAATAAGGAGGGTAAGGTTGCACGTGGGTTAAAGTTAAACATCTGCTGCTGTTACAATAAGCAAGTTAGGGAAGTTTGCTAGCTTCAAAGATCGTATAGAAAATTCCCATGGCCAGGTTCCAACTGGGATCTCCCAGTTATAGCATGGAGGCCTATATGCACCCCGCTTTTCTGATTCCCCATCCAGGTCTTATAGGCCTAGCCTGGCCTGATCAGGGCTCCACACACTGCCGCCATCCCTGAGGGTCCCCAACATCACATTTTTCTTTTGAATGCATCTGATCCCCATTCTCCTTTGCAAATTTGGAACTTTAACCCTCCCCATTAATGTTTGTTTTTGTTGTCACAAATTATCCATTTATTCTGTAAGGTTTTTTAGGTGATATTACTTAAAGCTTTGTGACATGTTGTTCTTTGTTTCAGGAAGAATAAGCCCCTTGAATATGTCCTTTAGTGGAGGTCTTATGGTTATAAATTTTCTCAGCTTCCTGGTCCCAGGACTGGTCAAAGGGTGCACCCTAAGCTCAGGGAAAAAGGTGATGCTAAGGTACCAGTTCATAGGTTTTCAGATAATGTGCTCCACACCAAGTACTAAGGGCAGTGGGTGGCTAGAGGGCAGCAGGGCTCTGTTGCTTTGTTTCTCTGCCTGGATTGCCCACCACCTGACAACCATATGGTGGTTGTCACATGGTCCTTCCCAGGTCTCTGGGCTCAGCTGCAACTCATACTACTCACTCCTACAGAAATGCCCACTGAATCTCTTTGCTTCTGCTGGCTCAAGGAAGTACCAGCAACAACCGGCTTTCTCCTCACTCTGGAGTAAATACTACTGTGAATCCCCAGCCTCAGGGCTGCATTCATGGCTCATTTCAGCCCTTCTCCCCTTTCACCTCCCTCTTTTGCCCCCACTTGCCCTCCTTTAGGTGTTTTAATATGAGGATTTCTCCGATGTGCTTGTGCATTGAACAGAGAATCCTTTGCTGAGTTATAGCTGTTCAAATTATTGAAACTTCAAGGGAAGAGTCCAAGGGGATCTCTCACACTACCATTCTTATGACATCACTTTCACTATATGGTATTTTATTGCATAGATCCACCACTCTCCAGAAACCTCTCTCAATATAAAATATTGAATATATGTGGTTTTTATGAACATGGGCTATGATATATACATTGTGGTATGTAAAAATCTAGAACTTGCTTTATTTTTCTTTACAGCAAAAGAAAACATTGACAAAACAAAGACAACCAAATGAACAGGAGAAAGTATTTGCAAAAGATACTTCCAGCAAAGTGCTAATATATAAAATATATAAAGAACTCAGAGAACCAAGATAGTGGAGGAGTAAGTGAAGCTACACCAATCTCCTCCCAACACCAAACTGGAATTACAACTTAATTGGGGAGAAATCATCCAGAATAATCAACAGAACACCAATTGGAGAGAAGTCTTATTACCTGGGATAGAACAGAAGAGCCAACTCATCACAACGTGACTGGTAGGAAGTGCAGAGATGTGAGAGGGCTGGTGAGGCTCCCACAGGTGGCAGCTGAAGGGATGGAAAAACATCTCAGCAGCTGGGGGGCTCCACCTGAGAAGGGTGGGATCTAAACCCCCAACTGGGCTTTCCAGCCTATAGCAACAAAGCTGAGAGTGAAACAGCACCCAGCTGTGGAAAGCAAAAAGCTGCCAGGTTTAGCCAGCTTGACAGAGAGACTGAATTCTTAAAGGGACCATGCATAAAAATACAGTGACACCCACTTACCATGGGCTCTAGCAGAGGGAGGAAACAGTGGACTAAAGACACTTAAGGAGGGTTTGGGTCAGTGGCTTTAAGGGGAGAGTTGAGGGAGCAACCCTTGAGTGCTGACCCATCTCCCGTACAGCCAGCAGACCACTCTTCTCCAAGGGGTGGTAGCCTGAGGGGAAGCCACAGTCCCACCCATAGGAATTAATCCACACCACCCATCAGTGCCTAAACCTGACCTCAGATCACAGGTTGATTGGATTAACAACTAAAGGAGACAAAGACAGTGGATCTCTGGTAGTCTCCAACTGGCTGATTAGGCCCAGATGGGGACACAAGTTGACATCACCAAGCACAGATCCAAGAAGTAAAAAAAAAAGTGCACCTCTACACCACAGAAGGTCACACCACTAAGACAGTAAGTCAAAGCAGACCAATCCAAGAAGCAGAAACAAATAACAGCCATCTAAAATGGGGAGACAAAAAAAGAAAACCCTTGGCAAATGGAAAGGAGGAATCCCCAGGAAGAGAGCAAAATGAAGTAGAGGCAAGCACACTCTAAGACATGAAATTTAAAATAATGATGATAGAGAAAACTACAAACAACTCCAAGGGAACTATGAAGAACTCCAAAAAAGCTACAGGGAACTTACTGAGAACAACACCAGCATTAAAAAGGACATAAAGCCCTGGCTGGTAGCACAGTGGATAAGGTGCCGGCCTGTGGACCCAAAGGTTGCTGGTTTTTATTCCCAGCCAGGGCAACATAACCAGGTTGCAAGCCAGGTCTGCAGCCCCAGGTCTGTGGCTGGAGGCAGGTGAAAGGCAACCATACATTGATGTGTCTCCCCTTCTCTGCCTCTCTCCCTTCCCCTCTCTCTAACAATAATAAATAAATTAAAAAAAAGAAAAGAAAAAAAAAGAAAATAGAAACCATCAATAAGAGCCAGGAGGAAATGAAGATTACAATTTCATAAGTAAGAACACAGTAGAAGGAATCAAAATCAAGCTAGAGAAAGCTACGCTGGAGGTCAATGTAGAAAAAAATTCCCAGGCAGTGCAACAAAATGGAAAAAGACTGAGAAAGAATGAAGAGGTTTTAAGAGAGCTGCAGCACAACATGAAATGTAATAACATCCACATCATAGGGATACCAGAAGGAGAAGAAGAGAAGCAAGGGATAGAAAACCTCTGAAAAAGTAATGGCTGAAAACTTCCCTAACTTGAGGAGAGAAAATGTCATGCAATCTCAGGAAGCACAGAGGGTCCCAAGGAAGATGAACCCAAACAGGCCCACTCTAAGACACATCATCATTAAAATGGCAAATTTCAAAGACAAGGAGAGAATCCTAAAAGCAGCAAGAGAG